>JAEQBA010002014.1:308365-334045 GCA_019434445.1 Phalangium opilio | reverse complement strand
GTATAAAACTGGTATGGATAACACCCCAAATCCATTCCAATCTTCACTTCGAGTGGATCAAGTCTTTACCGCGTTTGGATCAAGAAGGAGAAAACCAAATGGATTCTAGCA
Organism: Phalangium opilio; assembly: GCA_019434445.1. Classification (NCBI taxonomy): domain Eukaryota; kingdom Metazoa; phylum Arthropoda; class Arachnida; order Opiliones; family Phalangiidae; genus Phalangium; species Phalangium opilio. Next base: position 333,934 of record JAEQBA010002014.1, on the reverse strand, counting down.
AGGGAAAACGCTCTGGCAAGTCTGAATATTTATCTTTAGATAATGAAAAGTATGAATCTTCCGATGATGACTGTTTTGAAGTTAGTTGCGTGGATGACGAAGGTGGTTTAGAAAGCGTATATACTCGAAGCTCTAACCAATGCGCTTCGATTGTTAAAATACCGCAGAAAAAGGTGAATATTACCTAGATAAAAGCTACTAAATATAAAGATTTAAAACGGTGTGCCAAGCAGGATGTTTGGACAGCGCCTTCAAAGCGCGTACAGTACATAGGCGATTTGAGCGAAAATGATTAAAAGGTATTCTAATTTTAATGAAAAGCTCGGAGAAAAGATAAAAGAAAATCCCCATAAGAAATCTTAAATATCGTCAAAGCTAAAAGGCAAAATCGCACGACTAATACTTTTTGCATTACCAGATATTTTTTCGTATTATTAATATTATAGGTAAATGGTGACGGTTTTTAATATTTAACCTTACGTTGTTTTCTTTCGAGCGCATTTAATATTTCGCATTACCCAGAATGGTTTCGATAAACGAAGCCATTCGAGACTATAAACATTTTTACAAGATAGAAACTTTCAGTTAAAACTTCTAGAAAATACAAGTGTAACCAGGTTAATTTTCGCGTTGATATCGAAAACACGGACGAAATTAGATTAACGCATATGTACGAAGATTTGCAAAACATTCTCGATTGTGTTTTAAAGAAATCAAAAATGAATACCCAACGTACGATAGAGTTCGCTTATGCATTCAATCCGAGGAGCTCGAATCTCCTATAAATCTAAAATTAATGGCGTTAAATTCGCTAACTAGCGAACGCGTTTTGGCTGCAATTGAGCACGTAGCACAATCGAGAAGGGGTTTTATTTTAGATAGTTCTTTAAGATTTGATGTTGTTTTCCTCGACTGCGATATTGAGATATCCGGGCTTTCCAACCGAAAAAGTGTTAGAAATAGAACTATAGTAGAAATGGAAAAATTTGTTAAAGCTGACAAAATTTTATCACTCTCCAAAATAGCGACGATCTTTGTTTTGCTAGGACGTTAGTGATTGGGAAAGTTTTGGCGGATTTGAGATGTTGTAATCGAAAGAGAGATCGGATCTTTATACCTATTTCGTTAAAATGAAAAGCTCCACGAGTTCATTACAGAAGGTGGAAGCTCTTAAACTGATTACATACGCTCGTGTACTACCCGGTCCAGTAAATTTAGCGGGTATTCAAAGGTTTCAAAATTATTTGCAAGGAGAATATCAAATTATTGTATACAACGCGGAAGATAACTTTCAAAAGTACTACGTCGGCCCATGGAGTAGAAAACAAATTTTTATTTTGCTTTTACGAAACCACGCTGTAGCGATAAAGAGTATTTCGAGAATGTTTGGCGGCGAAAGTTATTGTTCAAAATGCCTTGTTGTTTTTTATAAGTCTAGCGAAAAAAGGCCCACCATTGTTCGCAGGGTGAATTAAATTGTAAAAGATGTTCATCACTTAACGTCTTCCATGAGATTAAAGAAATTCAGGTTATCAGGTGTAAATCTTGCAATCGTTATTTTAAAGGTAGTGAGTGTTTATCGTTACATATTTCGAATGGTACTTGCGATCGACTAAAACGTTGTCAGCAATGCGGTCAAGAAATTGAAACTCTGAGCAATAGCATTCACGAATGCGAAAAAAAATGTAAGCAATGCTTGATTGTGCATGAAAAGAACCAGTGTTACGTTATGCCTTTAAAAGAAAAATATCCTCCCGTGAAATATGGATTTTTCGATTGCGAAAGCTACGTTTCCGACTCTAAAGAACATGTAGCCATCCTACTTGTCAGTGCTATGGAGATGGACGATGAAACATACGAATTTAAGACTTTCAAAGGGCAAGATTGTTGTAAACAGTACTTGGACTACTTGTTTCAAACAGAGGAATCGTTTGTTCAGCATGATACCAAAAGAATGAAGAAAATTAAACCGCGATTTGAGAACTACGTCATTTTTTCTCATAACGGTTCCCGTTTCGACTCGTATTGGATTTTAAACACTTTAGTTAATCACTACTTTATTAAACCTCAAGTAATTTTCAACGGCAGCCGCGCTTTAGCTGTTTTTATCAAAAACCAAATATCAAGTTTTTGGACTCGATGAATTTCGTCGCCGGCTCTCTTAGATCTTTGAATAAAACCTTTGAACTGGGGGAATGTAAGAAACAGTTTTTCCCGTATATTTTCTTGACTCACGACACGATGAATTATAAGGGAAATTGCCTGACAAATCTTATTTTCAACCTGAAAAAATGAAGACTAAGGATTACAAAGAATTCGAAATTTGGTACGAAGAAAAGCGTAAGACCGAGTACGATATGAACAAGGAGCTGGAGGAATACTGTCAAATGGATGTTTCCGTTTTAAAGGAAGCGATGGTTAAATTTAAAAATCTTTTTCTAAAAGCTACCAATTTCGACCCTTTCAATATGAACGCTATATCCATTTCGGGTGCTTGTCTACGTTTTTTCCTTCACACATACTTGAAAGAATACGCTTTAGCTATCGTGCCGCAAAATGGGTACCTATACCAACATCAAAATCAAAGTCGCGAAGCTATGAAATGGATCTCCCTCGAGGCTAAACAAAGGAATGTAAATTTCCAAACTACTTTTTCTATCCAGGGTGAAAAATACTTGGAAAGTTCCCAGTCGATGCTTATTGTCCCGATCCTGAAATTATTCTCCAATATCATAATGATTTTTTTCACGGATGCGTTAGACACACAAAGCAGTCTAGCTTCAATTCATTTCTTGGAAAAACCAACAAAGCGTTATACGAAAGAACTCTAGACATTGAAGAATACATCAAAAACGCCGCTCCGAATGCTGAATTTAAAACCATGTGGAGTTGCGATTTTGAAGAATATCTTCGAAACCATCAGGAAGATAAATCTTATTGCGATACCGTATCATTTCCTTCTTCTATAGGATCGAGAGAAATGATTGTCGGGGGTAGGGTAGAAAACTTCAAATTGTTGCATATCTGTCAACCGGGTGAAAAGATACTGTATCGAGACGTCTGCAGTCTTTATAGTTTCGTCATGAAATTTAAAGACTTCCCAAAAGGGCACCCTACTATATTTACGCGAAATTGTAGTTTAGAAAAAGATAAATATTTTGGCGTGTTAAAATGCAAGGTTTTAGCCCCCAAAAAACTATACATTCCGATTCTTGCATTTAAATCTAATTCAAAATTATTGTTTAGTCTATGTCGCACCTGCGCGGAAAAAAGCTTATCAAGCCCTTGTCAGCATTCGAGAGAGCAGCGTATATTCGAAGGTGTGTTCAATACTCCCGAAATTTATTTGGCAATGGAATTCGGTTACGAGCTGATTTCTATATCCGAAGTTTGGCATTACCCTGAGCGATTCAGATACGTGAAAAACCAAAGTTCTGGATTGTTTGGGGATTACATTGACAAGTTTTTGAAATTGAAAATTTGTAATAGCGGTTGGCCTGAAAATGTAGAGACTGAAAGTCAGAAAAAGGATTATTTACAATCCATTTACGAAAAAGAAGGCATCTCGATATCAATCGAAGAAGTGACTAACAATCCAGCTTTAAGGAATATATGCAAGCTAACGTTAAACTCGCTTTTCGGTAAAATGTGTCAAAATCTGGACAGAGGAAAGACTGTTATTATAGATAAATACGAAGAACTAGTGGCTATATTAACCGATGAGACTAAAGATCTGGAAGATATTCGACCTCTGAACGATTCATTGGCTTTGCTAACTTACAAACATAAGAAACCTTTCGTTCCTTCTTTACGAAGTGGCAGTCCTGTTATTGGAGGTTTTATCACAACCTACGCTCGAATAGAGCTATTTAACGTTATTCACAAGCTTGGGAAACGTTTGCTTTATATCGATACTGATGGTGCCATATTTTTAGAAGGAGGGAAAGATGATTGGATCCCTCCCGAAGGAAGTAGTTTGGGAGAGTGGAAATCAGAAATAGGCGCTTCGCATATAACAGAATTTGTTAGTACAGGACCGAAATCGTACGCTTATAAAACATCAGACAATCAATGCGTGGTGAAGTCGAAAGGTATCACGCTTTCTCGCGAAAATGAAAAAATTATAAATTTTGAATCTATGGTAGACTCCTTACAAAATCCAGAAAAACGGTATACGGTAGATATCCCGTTTAACGTTGTTCGACGCAAGCGGGACTTAACTTTACTCTTAGGAAACTTAAAAAAACAATTTGGAGTCACCTTCTCTAAAAGGATTCTTCTAGATGACTTTACTACATTACCCTTTGGGTATTGCCAAGAAGAAGAAGCAAGTTATTGCCAAGAAGAAGAAGCGAGTTACCTTTCATCACATTGTTAAAGTTCATTGGCTACCCGATAGCGAAGATCGAAGGAACGAGTGGCTGTACACCGCCGCGCGATTTAAAGATAGAGTATTTCTTTTGAACACCCTTTTGAAACCAATTTTTGAACGAAAATTAAAAGAATCATAGTCGACAATGTCCTGTCGGTTGAAATTCGTAGCACCCTTTCAAATGATTGTTTCAGGCGCATCTATGAGCGGAAAGACGAATTTTGTTTTGGAGTTATTGAAAAATCGTCAAAAAATGATAGACCCACCCCCTCACAGGATCGTATATTGCTACTCTCTATTTCAAGAAAAGTTTCACGAAATACGCAAAGAAATACCAGAAATTGAATTTCTGGAAGGATTGCCGCCTGATGATACGGATTTCTTTAACCCCAAAGTTAATAATCTGCTAGTGTTGGACGATTTAGCCCCTGTTGCTAATGCTAGTTCGTTCATTTCTTACCTTTTTACGGTTGGCTGTCATCATTTAAATTTAAGTTTAATTTTAATTACTCATAATCTATTCTCGATGGGGAAGGAATCTAGAGTTATAAGTTTGAATACTTCTTATTTTGTAATATTTAAAAATTTAAGGTCTCGGAGTCAGATTTCCCACTTGGAAAGACAGATATTTCCGGGTAAAAAAATAATGTCAAAAGCGTATGAAATGGCTACATCTGACAAACCGTATAGTTACATAATTTGCGATTTGCGCCAAACTTGCGACGACTCTTTGAGATTAAGAACAAATGCACTTCCCAATGAAGGAAGCATGATATTTTTTGTGGAATAATAAATATTTTTTTAAAACAAAGTCCCTGGTGGAGATTCAATTCATTGTAGTGAAAGATGCCATCCAAGTCATTTCGGGAACATTATCCTTACCTTAAACTACTGAGAGATATTAATCCTCAACAAAGGAACACTTTAATATCATTATCTAGCAAAGATCAGTTAAAATCTATTTGCACTATATGTTACAACTTGAAAAGAAACGCCATCGCTCTTCCGCAAAGCAAAAAAAGAAATTTGAGGCGGTACGAAAAAGTTATAAAATCGCTATCTAATAAACGCCGTAGCCCAAATCAGGTTCGACAGTTGTTGTACAAGCAGACTGGAGGATTTTTTCTACCTAGCCTGATTGATGCTATAATTCCAACTCTTTTGTCAGCTATAACCGGTGGAGAATGAAGAAAATGATTCTAGTTCCGGCGTCCTCAATTATGACCGATGTTGAAAAACAGGTTTCTTCGTTGGATAATGAAATTACCACCATTCTCAACCAACCTGGGAATCCCGATGATAAAGCCAGACAATATCTGAAATCTCTTCAACAATACCTTACAATGAAAAACTTGGTTGAACCTCCCGAAGTTAGAATAGCTCCTCAGCCAACGCCTGTATCGTCAACATCCATGCCTTCATCAAGCTATCTAAAATCTCACCAATATACCGGACAATCGTACGAACCACCGGTTCCAGTAATTGTCAAAACGAAACCTCGAAAAAAAATTGTGTTAGTTAAAAAGACCATTGGAAGTAATTATCAAGTTCGACGTTCTCAAAAGATGAAGAAAAAGAAAATTAAGCTTTCAAATCCATCTCTAGAAGCAGCAAAATCGTCTCCTGTTCTGAAAGAGATAAAAACACCAAGGACTGTCAAGAGATCCCCGTATGAATTAAGGCGAGAGAAAGGAAAAAAACCCAACAAATGGCTAGAATTTTGATTTTATTCATTACAATATCGAAACTCGTGATTTAACAAATGTGTACACAAATTTAACAATGATATGCTATCGTTACAATAAAGGTTTTTCTTATAAAGCAATTGGATTATTTCTTTCATACTGTAACCCTCGCATTTGGCGAAACAGTACATTAAAGTATGCAAACCGCAAAAATCGCTATCGATAGGCTGAATTACACAATCGTTGTAGATCCATTCTGAAGCGTAGGGGTCAAATCAAATCCGTAATGGGTAGGATTCCTTCCAAAGGAGCAAAAGAATTCCGCTCTTTCTCGGTTGACGAAGAAAGCAACCCAGTGTCCATCGGCGATATAAGAAGGTGAAGTATTAACGACGAAAAGATAAACATTTTTCTCTAGAGGGGGTGGTGGTAGCTTGTCCGAAGGAAAAACACCGATAAAAAATGGTGAAGTTCGAGGATCGCAGTGCAAGACTTCGGAGAGTTGTTGCGTATTCATGGCCTCACTTGTAATAATTGCGGTTCGTAAAAAGCGCCTCTGATTGATACACCTTGACCATCTTTAACGTTGTAGGCTGGAGGACTCCGATGCAGGACTTTATCTATGATGAAATTCTCTTTGGTCCAGTTGGCAGTTCCTCCCTTTTCGAATCTAGTTTTCGAAGTTGCTAATTTAACTATCATGCCTGGTTTGAGAGCGGGTTTCTTTCCCTTCTTCTTATCTCCGTATAATCTAAACCAAACTAAATGCTCGTTATTGAATTAACATCTTTTGGTTTAAAACCAGTTGTCGAATGGACGCTCGAATTGTAACTTTTAACCAAGTTTGGCAAAACTTTAACGTAATCATACTTCCCGCTTCTGGTAAAGTATTTGTATATCTTTGACGACAGTGTAGCATTGAATCTCTCTACTAAGGACGCTTTTGTATCATTTACTAAAGCGAATGAACTGACGTTGTGTTTCTTTAAAAAATTGTCAAACCTTTTATTTACAAATTCTCCGCCTTGATCGAAAGTGAGTTTGGAAGGTTTGCGAGATTTAAAAATACTAGAGAAAGCTTTAACAATACTTTCCGGTTTTTTATCTCGAAGAGGGATAGCCCAAGCGAAGCGCGATAACACGTCGATGATAGTTAATACGTAGCGTTTTTTATTATTATACCGCTTAAACCGGTTGAAATCCATAAGATCGCACATCCATTGTTCATCTTTAGAAGTTACATAGACTTGATTTCTGGGGAATTTGAGTTTTCTAGGTCGGTGAGTTATGTAGGTATTCTGAGCTAACAACCAGTTTCTAGTCTCCTTTTTCGAAATTCCTTTAACACTATTTTGTAATTTCTTTATACTTCCTAACCCAGCCGGGTGAGAGAGATTGTAATAAACTTTCGCCAACTCATCGAGTCTCGACATTGGTGTGGAAAATGAGTAAAGAACTTTCAATCAGGTGAAATTTATATTTCTTTATTCAGAACATTTATCCGTAAACAATCATATTTTTCAAATTGGTTAAATTATTAATAATATCGCTATAAAGGATGTACACGTCTTCTAATTTCGTTCCATCCATTTCTTCGTAAAATTCGACCAAAACCTCGTCGTAATTCATCCGCGGAAGCGCTTGTTCGATATTCTGTTCCACCGCTTGACACCAGTTGATATTATCGGCTCCGCAGGAAATATCGTGAGCTAACTTGTGATGACAACAACTGTTTTCGCATTTGATGGTAATTGAATAAAGTATATTCGTCAATTTTTCCAAAACGATCCTTTTCATAACATCCTTAGCGTCGAGTAAAACTTTGACTTCGCGATCGATGGTACTTTTCAAAGACTTTAAACTTTTCCACGATTCTTGATTCAGGGAGAATCCGCGAGCGGAAGAGTACATAATGTGATAGTTATGATTCGCGCCGCGAACGTATTGTCTAAGGTCCAACTGCTTTTCTTTTCCAACGGTGAGACACTCTAGCAGAATATTATCTTTACTCATCCAAGTGTGAAACCTTTCAGATTCCCCATCGAAGTGAGAATCAATTTCGGGTTGCACCTTCCAAAGATCGTTCCAAATAGAATGATGAAACGAAACTTCCGAGTCGTTGTCTCGTCTTCGAATGGTAACGTAAGGATCGACGATATTTCTTACTACGATCTCCAGATCGCTGGAAAGATTGTGACTGACGAACATCTTGAAGATTAATGAAGAGTTGGTCGAGATATTTTTCCATTTATAGTCGCTATTTTCTTAATTAGATGCTGACATCTGTGTTTTAATCAAGTGGATAAATAACGCTTCTGTCTCTGGTCACGTAGAGCTCTTTGTTAAATACAGCATAAATTACGCAAGTGGTGTTGGTGTTGAGTGGTTTAGCAAACTTCATACTAAGACGAAGATTTCCCTGCTTAGGAGTAAGTAATTGAAGTAATTATATTTAGACGTAAAGATATTGTGGTACAAATACCTACGACATTTTTTGATCACTGATTGGCTAATAAAATTAACTCGACTCGTATCTTACAAGCTACATAATTCAGGAAGTAAATATATCTCGAACGTCGCTTAAATAAACATGAAGGAGCAAAGGTTATTATAGATAGTCGACTAAGATCCTCTCGGTGTTGTTGTTTTACATATAAAGTGCATACTTTATAGTCGGGAAAAATATCTACCCCGGGGAGGTGGGCTCGCTAACACGACACTTGTTTATTTTGGGGGCGTGGTTGTTTACTTTTCTCTTAAAGTACAGGGTTTAACTACTTACGTGAACAATAGAAGGCAAATTTCGAACCTTTAAAGCGGCGTATGTTTCGGATCCTTTCAGAATTCTCACATTTAAACTCGGCACTTTTAAAATGTCGGGAACACTATTGATGAACAGTGGCAATGCTGGTGCCGATAATTTCGAAAGCAAGATGCTTTGGAAAAACCATTTTAGCAGTGGAATTGCTTGCATACACGCTAACCCGAATATGAACGTGTGAAAATTCTTTCCAGACATCTGCACTGCTACTCCTAGATTATTAAACAAAATACTACTTTAAAACATAGAATCTTCGTTTGAAAAACCTCTGATTTATATAACAAAATAATTCAAAAATATCTAGCTTTCAATTCTCCGATTTCTGGTTATTTGGCAATATGCATTTGAAAATGATTCATAATCATATGAAATGATTTGAAATCCACTTTTTAAGAAAGTCTAAAACGTTTCCCGTAGTTCGACGTCACAGATATATTTTTTCACGTGAGATGGTGCCACTCTCTCCGCTATCAGACCCAGACTTTAGACTGCTGGCGAGAAGCTCGAGACGCCTATAGGACTCCCGCGCTTTTTCTCCTGACGTCATAGTGATGTTATCAAACGTGCAAACAAGCTCGACAAGACAAAATTGTTGATATATCGAAACAGAGTTTTCGTGAATTTTCAATGGATTTTAAAAAAAGAAACTTTGGTTCAATTATATTAAAAACTTGATATTTTGAAAGTAGAGACTTGAAAGTGTAACATAATACCGCTTTTGTGCTAAAATACGATATGAAATTGTACATTGTGAAATGAAAAATAAAGTTTTTTATGGATTCTTCTACTAATTATATATATATAATAATATATATATAATTCATCTATAGTGAAACATCGAGGAAATATCTCCTAATAATTTTAAAATTCAACTTTGTGTTAGACTTTTTGGATAATTTCAAATAAGGACCTCCGACCAATCGCGTAACGCCCTGCCTTCCTGTTAAAAACTTTCCGTTGCACGCTTTACATCTCGCGCCACGATTGTCACATCGAGCACAATTTTTATAAAATCTCTGTGAATTTTATTCGGCATGGAGCGTGCCATAAGAATTTTGTTAAGAAGAAAGGCAAGGCGTTACGCGATTGGTCGGAGGAGCTTATTTCAAATTATCCATAAAATCTGAACCTAATTTGAATTTAAAAATCATTCGGAGACTTTTCTTGATGTTTCACTGTCCAGATTGGTCTTTTAATTAGTAGAAGAATCCATAAAAAAATCAATTGATTTGAGGAACACTCAATTTTAGAAATTTTCTTTTGATTCAAATGAGCACATAAAATAATGAATATTTTAAACTCGTACCCTTTATTTATTTATTTAATATGTGGCGAGGGGTTGGGTCAGTTTGTGTGGTTAGACATTTGGAGCGACGTAGGAAAAATGTTCTAGGTATTGAAATTCCCGTTAAGGATGAACCTTAATGTTATTACCTTGACTTAGCAAAAGCGCGAAAAATCCGAATGTATTCTTTTGGTAATGGTCGAAAAAATTCATTTCTTCTTTTGAATCGTTGATCACGAAAGACAACAATGGAGTCCTTCAATGTAGCCAGAGAGAATAGAATAGCAATCCATATCTTCGATTAAATGAAATATATTTTAAACTGGTATTCAGAACCCACCTAAAACTAATTATTGCATTACAGATTCATCTATATTTTCATATTAAAGCAAAGGCAATTAGAAATAACCAGAGCTGCGAAAATTAATTAGTTAGCTAGCTAATTAAATTTCTGATTAATTAGCATCATTTACTTATTTAAAATGGCAATTGAAATTTAATTACCTAATTGCTAATTGAAAAGTAATTCTAATTAATTAGTATGTATCGGAAATGCATTTATCAAAATAAAATTTTATTAGGTTTAAGATTAACTAATTAGCCAATTGGATTTTCAATTAACCTTTTACGCCAATTTTTAGTAAAAACTAAAAATCAAGGAAATTTAATCATGATTCATCTATTTGAATTTGAAAAAGTCCTTATAGTATCGACGAGGAAACCTTCGTGCTACTCTAAACTTTTCAGCTCCACAAAACGAGAGAATACTAGTACTAGTACTTGCTCTTCGTGAATGAAATTTCTCCACAGCGAAGTCTGGGAAACTTTCGTGAACCGTAACTGCCCCATTTCGAAGTTTCGACTATTTTTCCTTCTTGAGTTATTAGCAGTGTCCATGGATTTACTACTCAGGTGTTCATTATAGGAACTGTGGCAAGAAAATGAAGAAATAAAACCAATTTCAGCAAATTCAGCATGACGGAAGGCTCGGGTCTTGTCTCATTTTCGAGAATAATTCACGGTTTCCGTACCCGTTTTTCGAGGGCATTAAAACATTAACCTTTGCATTACCAAAGTAGGAAATCCTTGGGCACTTTTATACTATAATGTTTACTTATGGTTTCTTTTTTACCTTAATTAGACAAGTAATTAATTAGAAATTAGAAATTATAATTAATTAGTTCGATAAATAAATACATAATTTCTAATTGAACTTAATTAGTTTCTATGTCTAAATGCTAATTGGCTAATTAATTAGTTCGTAAATATTTATCTAATTGCTAATTCTAATTCAATTAATTGTCAGCTAATTAGTACAACCAGGGATAGATTTAATTTTAGAAGGAGGAATCGAGAACGGTTAGTATTTACTTCAGTCCCGTATAGAGTCCCTCCCTCCCACACGAAACAAAAATTTAAAATTATCTTATTGGCTCACTTAAGGTCGAGCTAAAGCCAACTTGGGAAGGGGGGAGGGGTTGTTCATATGCCTTTAGTTTCTGCTCATTTCCAAGCAAGTGTTTCAAATAAAAAATTTCAAGACTTTACAAACCGAAAGACAACATTTCAAAGATTACAACAAAATTGTGAAAAACTTTTATTTTTGAAATTACATTAAGTTAACTGACATTAAATTTAAAGTTACTAATTCCAATATATCTTGTCTTTCCGTCGTTCAAATTGCATAAAATTTTGCATACACACGCATTTACACCTACGCTAGTGGTTAATCGATACAGTTTTGGAAAATGTCAATTATTTAACTAATTAAGTCACTAATTAAATTAATTTATTCGCTTAATTAGTTACATAATTGACATTTTGCAAAAGTGTCTCGATTAACCACTAGCGTAGGTGTAAATGCGCGTGTATGAAAAATTTTATGCAATTTAAACGACGGAAAGACAATATATATTGGAATTAGTAACTTTAAATTTAATGTCATTTAACTTAATGCAATTTCAAAAATAAAAGTTTTTCACAATTTTGTTGTAATCTTTGAAATGTTGTATATCGGTTTGTAAAGCCTTGAAATTTTTTATTTGAAACACTTGCTTGGAAATGAGCAGAAACTAAAGGCATATGAAAAACCCCTCCTCCCTTCCCAAGTTGGCTTTAGCTCGACCTTAAACTTCGTTTTGATGACGTTGCTGGCGGGGACGGCGAAAAATACGTTATCGCTATGACCCGCCTCTTTTATCATACCCCCCCCCCCTGTCCCGTGGAAGGGGGTCCGGGATTGACGCGCGCCCAGATTACTCTGTTCTCCATTTCTACTTCTAAAATTAAATCTATCCTTGCTACAGCTCTGGAAATAACGGTAAATGACATAGTAGGGAGTCACACACGACACATATGAGACATGTCCCCCCATACACAGTATACTAAGGTGAACCTCGTACAAAATGACTTCCGTAGCTTTCCTTAGGCAAATCGGGGAACCTTTGCTACTATTGTAGGGTAAACCTTTATTAATTTTATTTTTGTATAAACGTACTCTGCAGTCAAATACTGATACGATGTCAAAATATCCAAAGTTCCTTTCGGTTGGTCCACCGCTAATAATTTTTATGTTTTGAATCATCAATGGCCCACCAACGTTGACGTATTTTAAGTCTTTATCATTCTGTAAGTGAACCCACGGAAGTCCAATATCCGACTTCTGTAATTTAAAAGAATTGAACGTGTGTAAAAAAATAGTATTCATGACTATATCAGGGAAATTGTGTGAATGCGGACTCGTGATGTAGTTAAACCGAAGAGTTGCCTCTTTATCCAAACCAGGGATAGACTTAATTTTAGAAGTAGAAATGGAGAACGGTTAGTATTTACTTCAGTCCGACTCATAGACCAGTATAGAGCTCCTCCCTCCAACACGTAACGAAAAGTTTAAATTATCTCACTGGCTCACTTAAACTACGTTTTGATGACGTTGCTGACGGGGACGCAAAAAATACGCAATTCCTATTTACCTCTGTCACTATGACCCCCTCTTCTTTCCTACCCCTCCGTCTCGTGTTAGGGGGTACGGGACTTTGACGCGCGCCCAGATTACTCTGTTCTCCATTTCTACTTCTAAAATTAAATCTATCCCTGTCCAAACCGTTGCTTAAGGGGAATATATATTGGAATAAAGGTTTTCGATAAAAAAATTAGCAAATTATTATTAACTAGCGGTTACCCGTGGCGTCGCTCGCGTGTAATAAGAACTTCCATCAAAATGATATAAAGAATGGATAGATTTTACTGAGGACTTCTATTTTTGTAGCACCCCAGGAGCGAAGGCACTCGGCGTTGCCCGTCAGCCCGTCGGGACATTTTTTATTACTTTTCACGCGGACATTATTCCATAAAGAAGGGTTTTTGAGTTTCGGCCACCATTTGAAAAGATGGCAACAAATCGAACCGAAAAGATCACTTAGCCCGTCAATAGGTTAAAGGAAACCAGTGTACTAAATATTTGTGAAATCGGTTGAAACGCGCGGACCTTCTTGCATAGAGAAGATTTTAACATTTCTGGGCGTCATTTATTAAGATGGCGGCGGATTGGCAAAATCTTTCTTATAACGCGCCTACTACTTACGAGTAACGCTCCTGCAAATTTTCAGCCTTCTATGTTAAGCAGTTTGGGCTGGGCGTTGATTATCAGTCAGTCAGTCAGGACTTTATATCAAAAACGGATTTATGTAAGAAGAACATTGAACGTAGCAAATTCTCTACCCATCCTCGACTACTTTGTATGTTTTGAAAAAAGAAATAAGAAACCAAAAAAATAAAAGAAATAAGAAACCAAAAAAAAAACATAAAACAAAAAATCAATCACGCGAATCAGTGAAGGAATTTGTCCAACGGAACCTTGGTCGCGTGGACGGACGAGTTCCTCTTTACCTCACTAGGGAGGCCATTCCACGAGTTAATAACCCTTTGCGTGAAAAAGACACGCCGAATCAAGGAAGTACAACGGAACTTTGAAAGAGTGGGCGCTTTGCGCCCAGCCCATCGAATTTAAAAGAAGGTGGTGGCATCCTCGTCGTAGTGGCCATGAACCAGTTTGAACGTTTCAACTAAATCTTGGTTGTATCTGATACAGGCTCCATGCTTTGGCCAAGTGAAGAATTTCGTTACCTCTTTACTTCTAGTCCCTTATCCTACTTCTGATATAGGTAGATGAATAAATTATTATTCTTTATAAAAGTTTGAGTAAGGAGGCAACCCATCACTTTAAATCCGTCGCTGGTCCGCAGGCACAAATTTACCAAAAAAATATCCGCTTTGACACTACATTACACCCTAAAATACTTACATTTTCGTACAGTCACTTGCCTATACCATTAGCAAAACCTTCAGAATTTGTGACATCAAGCCCTGAGCCAAGCTCGACTAAATCCAGCTTGATTCGCAAACCCCTGTAATAAAACGTAAATGTTCTTGACTATGGTACTTTTCAAGTGAGACCAGAAATTCATGGTATAACCATCCGCATAGAAAAATGTATTTAATTATAACACAAGATATTAACACAACTCCAAGAGAACAGCTCCTTTTCACGATAGACTCTAGTTTCAATTTAAAGCTTGATTCGCTTGAGGCCCTCACATTCGTTTTAACTTTAAGTAGAGAAGGATGGAGTGACAACCTATAACGATGCCTCTGTACCCTCACCTACGACACCGAAGTCCTCCCAGCATCCTAAGTCGAGGACGCCCCCTCTGTCTTAAAAATAGAAGCTCGTTCTCGTGCAAATACAATGGCGCTACGCGGCAGCACTTGACAATGACCTACCGAAGGGGAGGGGTGTGCTTAAGGTACTCTGGGAGAGTTTTAGTGCCGTAGGTTGCCCATCATCATTTCCAAAATGCTCGAGACGATACATTCGACTGGGATAATCTGACACACTACAACCTAAACCATAAAGAAGCAAGTTCGTGCTTTGGAGTGGTATTATTACTTTGTGGTTTTCACATAGTCTTACATCTTTCTAAAGTATTGAAATATTGAAGTAAAAACGTCGGCTCCAATTCCTTCCAGAGTTTGTGTGTCAACATCCGCCACTTCCAGAACTCCAATGAAATTTGTTACAGCGAAACAAAGTACTCCAACCTCAGAGCTGACGTTCATTTTGGTAACTTGTTTCTAAAATATGGTAAACTAGAACTTAAATTAAAGTTTCAATTTTTTGGCGGGGAATTCTAAGGGAGCGGAGGCCTGATGATGGCTCTAATATATAAGGACGGTTTTTGGATTGGTTGTAACTTTTTCGTATTAAGTTTATTGTTTTGAAATTTTTTTTAAAGTTGAGGGGCTCATAGCCTAGCTTAATAACCTCGCTACAAAATAAGTTGAAAGGGAATGCGAATTTACAATTTCATATCATATTTTACCACGAAAGTTTTATTATGTTACACTTTCAAGTCTCTACTTTCAAAATATCAAGTTTTTTAAAATAATTGAACCAAAGTTTATATTTTTAAAATCCATAGAAAAATCACGAAAACTCAGTTTCGATATATCAACAATTTTGTCTTGTCGAGCTTGTTCGCCAGTTTGATCACATCACTATGACGTGAGGAAAAAAAAGCCCGGGAATCCTATACGCGTCTCGAGCTTCTCGCCAGTCTAAACTCTGGGTCTGATAGCGGAGAGAGAGTGGCACCATCTGACGTGAAAAATATATCTGTGACGTTATCCTACTGGAAATGTTTTAGCCTTTCATAAAAAGTGGATTTGAAATAATTTCATATGAAGCATTTTCAAATGCATATTGCCAAATAACCTGAAATCGGAGAATTAAAAGCTTGATATTTTTAAATTCACAGAAATTAATTCTATCTTTAGTTATATAAATCAAAGGTTTTGCAAACGAAGCTTCTCATCCCCTTTAAGTAATATTATTATCCGTAAGGAAGTAATGAGCCAGTCGGGGAAAGTTTAAAAAGTCTTAGTACATTGTTGCTAGGTTACGTAATCACACCTAGCATTGCGATGGTGTTTTGTGTGTGTGAGGGTGTGGCACCGAACACACGAAAAACAAGCGTGGATCGAAACCGATTAAGGCAAGATCCACAACCAACTTAGAGATCGTATTGGTGAATGAAATACAATAGTTCTATTGTATAAGTAAACGGCAATTTTCCGACTTCGAATGGAGGTAAAACAAGTTGGCGCGGGCCTTATTAAGAAAACATCCTCTTTCGGCTCTTGGAAGTATTGGGAAAGAAATAAAATTGGAATCGTCAAACAATTAACCCAGTGAGATTGCAGCAGACTGAAAGTTTGCGGTTAATTTGATGGACAGCTGCGAAGCCGATTCCTTGGAACACCAATGCAGGGAAATATTTTCTTTATAGACCGGTTTTTTGGGTTGGCGCGGAGGGATGGGGAATGCGGCCACGGTAGTTACAATGAGAGATCATTTGCATACGGAAAGGGCACTATGTGTAATGACTAGGTCCCTGTTATGTAGGGGTGTGCGAATGCCTTTTTTTGGGTATCGTACCGTTTACCGAATATCAAAATATTTTCCTCATAAAATACCGAATAGAATAGTTTATTCCAAATTGAATACCGAATAGTATTAATCACGAATAGTTAACCCTAATAGTCGCGAATACTAGTCTTAACTATTCGTGATTAATCGGGTAATAACCCTAATATTCGCGAATAGTTAATAAAAGCAAGAAGAAAAACATTTAGAAGCTCCTAAATTTCAAAATACCTCTCCTCATTGGTGGCCTAGTATTTCTAAAAAAAATTCATAGGCACTTGCTGGTAGTTTTTGATGGAAGACAAATAAAATTGGGATGACATTTTTTATAATAAGGTGGGTCTCTCTAGTGACAATGGCCTAAATTTATTTTAAACTTAACCGATCGAATAGTGAAAATAGGCTTACCGAATACCGGATCGAATTATTCGGTTCGTCACTCGGAGAGGTAAAAATATTAAGATGTAGTTAAAACTGGTGAGAAACTTTAATTTATTGGGAGATTGAAATTTCCAGAGAAGCAGCGTTTTAAATGAAGTACCATCAAAATCATACATAACACTTACCCAATATATTGCGTTAATTTTAAATAGATATTCAAAGTTTCAAAAAAAATGTGGCCATAAGAGTTTTTTTCTTATTTGAGAAAGACAAAGGTCTGCACTAATATAATCGAGGCTAATGACGGTTAATTGTTAAATTATAATTGAAATATAACTCCGACACGCGTTCTTGCCTCTTTCTATGCATTTTTAAATGGTTTTATTGTATTGTGGAAGTCCGTCGTAGTCAGAAGGTTTTGAAAGGCTATATTGATTAGTCAGGCCAGCCGTAGAGCACACAACTAACCTAGTTTCAGTTTAAGAACGAACCACATACGATACAAAGCGCAAGTTGTCATACTAACGTAACAAAAGCTTAATGAACATTATTATTCTTAATTAAAGCTTGAGTTAATAATGCTTTTTCAACTGGTTTTACAGCTAGGCCTACTTGAGTCCGGAAAACATCTCTCCAAAACCCGAATGATGATTTTTTAAAATTCGCATTAGTGTAACTAACTAGCAATATTAGGTCCCTTATGCTTACGCTCCCCTATATTTATGTTTGTGCTTAGTGCAGATTTTGAAAATGCAACAGTTTCTTAACAATCTTAATTAAAATGAAGACTGAAGGAACAGATATTAATAAAAAAATGTCTTCGTGGACAAAGACTTGAAAAAGTAAATGATAAGAGAACAAAATGGAATGACCGAAGTAACAGATATTAAATTTTTCAGTTTAAAGACATGATTATAAAGCATCAATTATTTGAAAAAAATACTTATCTTCGTTTTTTTCACCAAAATTACATTTCTTCAAAAATTTTGTATCATGAAATTTTCCATTCTTTTCAAAATGGTTCGTGTCAAAGCTTTACTATATAACAGATACATGCGACATCGTTTATATTTACAGCTAGATTTCCAGTGTGGTCCATGATAGAAACAGTTCCTCGTTAGTGATATTTAAAAGGATTGCAGCTTTTAATTTGAACTACGATACGTTTTAATACTGGAAACTAAACCCAATAGTGAAATAAATACACAGCCCACCATTTTGTCGGTGTCCATTTACGTGTTTCGTGTTATACGTTTGCTCTACAATGTGTTCCTCATAAATAGCAAGTCGAAGTCGTACCAAACTAATTCAATCACAACTTTTAAAACAGTTCTCAAGCACTCAAGTTTCTTGTTAATAATATCTTTTATCCAAATTTTGATGATTGATTTATAAAACATTTTAAATCGTCGACCCAAAAAATGGGACCCAATCGAATCGTGGTCGTATAAATGCAGGCGCAAAACCAAAGCACCCTAATGCGACGTTTAAAATGTCAATCATGATGAAAGATAAAATTTCTTCCTTCGGTTGCATTTAGTCGTTTTAATTTCGAAAAGAGGAACCTTTAAAAATAAACCATATCCATACTCGGATATTTATTCTAATCCTTTTCATTCGAAAACTGTTAATACCAAAAAGGATATATCGAATGAATCTTTCTTTCGAAAACAATGCTGCCAATGTAATTTTGGTGAAAAAAACGAAGATAAGTATTTTTTTTTCAAATAATTGATGCTTTATAATCATGTCTTTAAACTGAAAAATTTAATATCTGTTACTTCGGTCATTCCATTTTGTTCTCTTATCATTTACTTTTTCAAGTCTTTGTCCACGAAGACATTTTTTATTAATAACTTTTTGCTTTGCGCCATCTATCGGATGGTGCAAAGGTTTAGTCCGACTATTTGATTACGGCTGGGCGCGCCTTTTCCCCCCATTTCCCCCCTCTTTTTCCCGTGCGGAATTCGGAAATTTTTAAAAAGTATTCAGATTCACACTTAGGTTGCTCTGCAACGTGGAAAAATTTTATTTATTTATGAAATTATTTTCCTCCTCGACCGGGTTTCGATCCCGCACCATACACAGAGCTCTCACTCCACGGATTGACGCCTTTACGCTCTCGGCCGTCTAGTCATATTAACAAGTTCGAGTTATGTTGCTTAAACCTAGCATCTCTCTCACGTCGGCGGCCGGCGCGTTCCTCTCGCGTCTTGCTTAGTTGGGGCAGGGAGGAGGGAACTTTGTACGAGGCGGCGAGTCTCGCGTTTCCACGGTACAGTCGTGTCCAAAAAAACTTTCTCTCGCGCGACGGCTTGTTTAACAATTAGCTACACCAAAATTCCTTCTTACTGAGTACCCATTAAAAATGAATACGTATTAGGTTTAATAAAAAACATAGGTCGTGAAAATAACAGAATTAATCTACTAAACGTAGGGTTATTCATACTGGAGGGGATTTGAACACCGCATAAAGGGTTAGTGTCACTAAGAATGTTTAATATCAAATAAGACGTTAATGCCCTGGAATCTCTAAACCGCTGTCACTGTATTACTTTGAAGATTTATCGAACGTTTTCACCGGAGGTGCCAGACAATTTTACCCTTTGGTGGCTCCAAAAAGCCATTCTATTTATGGCATCAAGACCAAAGTCACATTGAAGGTTACAGAATGAAAGCTCACTCAACCACGTTTATTTTGTCATTATGGGCCCCATGACAGGCTTCAATTGTTTACTATTCAGGCAACTATACTTCAACGCGAACCTTGTAGGGTATCAGGCCATAGAATGGGGGAACCATGGAATTTGTGGTTGATTTCATGGCACCTTCTTCCCCGAAATGCTCTTCTGTTTCGTTCGTGCATTGTGGCACTTAATGGGAGGGTGAAGAGGAAAAACCAAGTCATTCGTTTCATCCATTCTTTTACTAATTATAAGACCTATATGCATAGTTAATCATTCAGGAAATATCTCCGAGCTATTATAAAGATCAAAAGAGTTTCACATTTCACTGTTAAACGCAGCGCCTCCAACCAAGCGAACAAAATACTCCTAGCATACTCTTTGTCGCGCGTTACGTTTTTGACATCCCGCGCATTGTTTATCACTTCTCGCGTTATAATTGCTCTCGAAAATAGCGCGTGCCACATGTGTTTGGTTCGCAGTAAGGCAGGGCGTGACAAGATATTATTGATGCGCAGCTATTTAACCATGAAATCTGAATCTACAACTTAGAATTTTGTAATAAGTCGGAGATATTTTCTGAACGGTTGACTATTTAGATTGGTCTTATAATTAATGGAAGATTCGATAAAAATGCACTTGATCTTCCTCTTTACCCTCCTGTTAACACCCTTGATCTGAAAGTTGGTGCGCTGGAAAGTTCAGAAGTATAACGCATTTGATTAGAATTTATGTCTTCACGATGACTAAGAAATTGGTGGCTCTATAATAATAGAGAGAGAGCACACCATATCTTGCAACGTCACGGGTCTCTATCTCTTACGTCGGTGTCATCCCCTCTACCGAGGGAGCACAGTACTCGCTCATGAAAACGCTCCACCAGTAGAGGGGTTGCACGACGGCGCTTGTTCTTTCCCTCCCTAGCCATTGCTGTCTCCCTATATGTCGTGTTAACAATACATTCTAGGTGTTCAGTTATGGCCTATAATTCAATCGCCTAAGAGATTTGTAACGGATTAGTTACCCTTCTTCAGTAATTCATATT
The DNA here is from genome assembly GCA_019434445.1 of Phalangium opilio. Lineage (NCBI taxonomy): Eukaryota > Metazoa > Arthropoda > Arachnida > Opiliones > Phalangiidae > Phalangium > Phalangium opilio. The sequence goes on along the minus strand of JAEQBA010002014.1, from coordinate 313,177 downwards.
ATTGTCACGCATACCAGTTTATTTTATGTTTTTGCATATCAATTCAATTTAATTGAAAACCTTTTTTGTTTACCCCTTTAAAATATCATTTGAAATCTTGTTTACATCCATGGCTGGATTACCCCAAAAGAGCTGGTTACCCTTTGCGCGAGCCGGAACGAATGCCCTGTGTCAACCAGAACGACCCGCCACTCTTTTAACGGCAAATTAAACCAGAACCTCCTGCGACCCCTGTAAACCGAATCGAATCACGAGCTCTCTGAGTGCCAGGTGAATACGAGCTCAGACGAATACTAAGAACAACATCACCTGACCCGGCTCAAACGATGAGAGGTTTTAAGAGGAAGAAAGGTTACCAGATAGGATATTCTAGTATTTTTACCCTCTGAGGGACCAGGCTGGACAACGACGGATGCGCGCCTAAGACTTCGTGCCCGCTAGATCTATCTATGATAGACGTTGAACAAACTTAAGTGCCGAGAAATCTAACTCCACCACCCGAAGACCGTGCCCAGGACATTACCGTCTTATATAAACTATACGGAAACGACTTCTAAGACCGCGCCGAGAAACCCCTGTCTTCGTGGGCCAAGATTTGCCACCCAAGATAAACTATATGTGCGCAAATGGTTCGAGCAGTGCCGTCCGCGAGATTACGCTCTAAACAATTTAATCTATAACAATGTGCGCGTAGGACCACCTACCACAAGTTCCGTAAAAGCCGGCGTCATTAACGTAACTCCCGTAAAACAAGGGTATCCAGCCATTCCCCCCTTCTATGTAATGTGTATTATAGTCATTTAACATATGATGCATAATTATCTTATCATTAATTGCGTTTTATTATTAGTATCGCGTTACCATTAAGTCTTGTCCTAAAAGGATTGTCTTAATAAATACAGTATAAAGTCATATCGGCCCGTTGTCCATATTATTAACCAATGATGACACTCTTCAGTTATTCCCCTAGACAACTTAACCAACATTAAACTAAATTCTAAAACCCTCTAAAGAAAAGTCTCTCAGATCACACATGCAAGTTCCCTAAGAGATGTTACACTTCTGTTACAGCTATTGTGTTCAACAATCCTCAAGTCACGAGTTGAAGTTTCCACACCTTTGACTGTTTTCTTCCAAACCGTTTTAATGGGTCACATATCTGGATAACGTTCAGAAAGGTAGGCCATTGTGAAACGTAAATCCGGAGAATAGTTGTCAATGATATGTGTAAATAATCGTAGTCAATGATGTTCTACGTATATATTTGTCCGATTTAAAACGCTATTAATGCAATGCCAACTATACCTCTACCTCTACGGAAGTATTACGTATCCTCGAATTACGTCGTTTTTGAGAATAAACGTCTTGTGGTTAACACCTGCAGCATCTCTACCTCGAAAACCTTACATTAGTGATTAGGAATTGAGGAGCAAGTATAGATTCGCCACGTATGACGACTTGACTCCATTTATTCCACCAGTGGAATATCCGGCAAAATGACGACGTTTCTGCTCTTGTTTAAGCTTGAGGAAAGTGTTGGTTTCGGTTCCATGTCCTTGATAATAAATTACTCTTAACACGTATACACGTATTTGAGAAAGTTAAATTTAAAGGCGGATTTACGGCGAAAAGGGTTCTAGTCACACTGAAAACCGAGCATCGAACTAACAATGGGCGACCGTGCTGCAAAATTTGAGGGGTTCTAGGCAAACTGAAAAGCATGCAAAGCGGTTCTAGTCAAACTGAACAATCGTTTTTCATCGAGACTGAGCGAAAATTCGGGACGGGACCAAGTTACGCTCTATTGTTCTTCTTCAGAATGACTAATACCCCTCAAATTTTGCAGCACGGTCGCCCATTGTTAGTTCGATGCTCGGTTTTCAGTGTGATTAGAACCCTTTTCGCCGTAACTCGGCCTTTAACGAATTTAAACTACGGAACATCTAGGGCGCTACACGCTATCGTTTTCTTATAACTATTCCCACTAGAATATATAAATAAAAAAGGTTTAAGGTGCAAATGATGCAACTCCAAAGGTTATTAAACAGCGGTTGTTTTTACTATTGCCAGGCTTACTATAAAAGCTACAGCTGATGAAAGTGATATAACATTCATAATGCCACGTCTAAGTAGCCAAGATCGAGCGAGGTTGATCGCGCTGCATGAAACCGGTCGAAGTGTCCCACAAATAGCTGATCTACTTAATTGTTCTCAACCAACTGTTCGATATTGGATAGCCGCTCATGCTGAAGATGGACGTTTAACTGATAAACCACGAGAAGGGGCGCCAAGAGTGACTACCCAGCAAGATGATGAAATCATTTCAGCTATTGTGTTCAACAATCCTCAAGTCACGAGTCGTCCTATTAAGGTTCTCCTGGACTTGGAAGCATCAGAACAAACCATAAGAAGAAGAATTCGTATGTCCGGTCTACGAAGTCGTATTGCTGCCAACAAACCTTTCCTTAAGCCTGAACATGAGCGTCAACGTCTTCATTTTGCGCAAACGTATCAACATTGGGGTAATGAATGGAATCAAGTAGTCATAAGTGATGAGTCTACCTTTTGCTCGAGTCTTGATCATCAGTGTCGGGTTTGGAGGGAAAGAGGTTGCAGATATGAACCGCAAAACGTTAATTCGCAGAAAATGAGTGGCCGCTTTTCGGTTCCCTTTTGGGGATACATAACTTCCGAAGGACTTGGGAGTTTGACTCGCATTGATGGACATCTGAACTCTGCAAAATATATAGATATCATAGAGCATAGTTTTTTCCCTCATGTCCTAGACCATTATTTTCCGGATGGCCTCTTTACGTTCCAGCAAGATAATTCCAGGATACATACTTCACGCGCAACGATGGCATACTTTTCTGATCGGCATCCTGAATTGGAACTTTTACAATGGCCAACTTGTTCACCAGATATGTCACCCATTGAAAACGTATGGGCGGAAATGAAAAAAGGTGTGGCCGCTATGGATATTACTCCAAACGATCCCGATCAGCTATGGGACATGGTGCGGGCTACGTGGGACGAAATAGGAGAAAGGCCAAATTATTCCGAAGAACTGTTTGCGTCCATGCCAAGGAGATTGCAAAAGGTGATAGACGTCAATGGAAAGATGACGAAATATTAAATAAATACAGTTAATAAAACGTAATTGAATAATAACGTAAAAATAATAACAAAAAGTCTTCGATACATTTATCTGTATTAAATAAATGTCAAGGCAAATGTGAGAAATTAAATAGCTTCGAGATGTGTCACTGGTATTTCTTTGGTTTCTTTTATGTTAATTTAAATTATACATCAATGCCTTTGTGTCAAGTCGCGTTTAACTTCAATTAGCGAAGCCATTTTACCATTGACATCTATCACCTTTTGCAATCTCCTTGCATGGACGAGAACAGGTCTTCGTAACAATTTGACCTTTCTCCTATTTCGTCCCACGGAACCAACACCATGGCCCATAGATATTCTGGATCTTTTGGAGTAATATCCATAGCGGCCAAACCTATTTTCATATTCGCCAGTAAGTTTTCAATAGGTGACATTAGGGATGGCAAAAATTCCGGAATTCCGGAACATATCCGGAATTTTCAGAAAACCGGTACGGAATTTTCGAAGTTGAAAAACGGAATTCCGGATCATACGGGATACCGGTTTGTACGGAATTCCGGATCATACGGGATACCGGTTTGTACGGAATTCCGGATCATACGGAATACCGGTTTGAACGGAATTCCGGATCGTACGGAATACCGGTTTGAACGGAATTCCGGGTCATACGGAATACCGGTTTGAACGGAATTCCGGGTCATACGGAATACCGGTTTGAACGGAATCCGGGTCATACGGAATACCGGTTTGAACGGAATTCCGGATCATACGGAATGTTTTCACCCACCCAACATTACTCAAGAATCAAGAGTAAGACACACCACTATTGTATTCAATCTTCATCTCTTCAAATAATACAAATGGAAACCTTCCATAAACGGCGTCACACTCTTAAGGCTAGTTCTCACTTGGCAAGTAATCGCGGCGAATTTATTTTTCGCGTGGCGAAAAAAAACCGGCGATATTTTAGTCGCTGGATGAGTGGTTCTCATTGGGCGCGAGATTTTAAAAACGCTTCAGCGCTATTTTACGCATCTTAAGCCTAAAAATTCAAACTTTATTCTATTTAAAACCGAGTTATTTTTTTGTCCTCCGTAATAGAATTTTTTGACACATCCATATTTATTATCTAATAGAAACATAATCAATTTTAGCTAGCGTACGTATTTCACTCTTAAAAAATTAAATTAGAAGCGTACTTGCCTAAACAAGCCTTAAAATTGGCGACATAGCACACTCCCCCTTCCCCTTCACACTACCTGAACCTGATTGGCTGAAGTCTTTTTTCGCCGAGCGTTTAGAGAAAAAAAATAGAACAGTCGCTTTGGGACTCTTTGGGGCGATTTTGACGGCGACTAGAAGAAAATTCGCTCATTTTAGTCGCGCATATCAAGTCGTGTGGCGAAAAATGCATTTTTTCGCCAAGTGAGAACCAGGCTTTAAGGGGGAGGAGTTTCTGAATTTGTGACGGTCCGTGACAAGGGGAGATTGGCGTATGCTATTCGTGGCGTCACATTCAACTTTAATTTTGTTAGGAAGTCGGTGTATAAGAGGGGCGGATTGGCTCTCTTTCGTGATAAAATAATAAAAATTAAATTCTAAATACCACCGTTGAAGCCGCTTTGAGTCCAGAATTGAAACCGTATTGATTCCGGAATAGAACCGTTTTGATTCCGGAATTGAAACCGTTTT
>JAEQBA010002014.1:36965-308155 GCA_019434445.1 Phalangium opilio | reverse complement strand
AGGTGACATATCTGGGGAACTCGTTGGCCATGGTAAAATCTCCAATTCAGGATGCCTGATAGAAAAGTATGCCACCGTTGCGCGTGACGTATGTATCTGGAAGTATCTTGCTGGAACGTGAAGAGACAATCCGAAAAATAATTGTCTACGACATGAGGGACAAACTATGCTCTAAAATATCTATATATATCACAGTTCAGATGTCCATCAAAGTGAGGCAAACTCCCAAGTCCTTTGGAAGTGATGTATCCCCAAACGGGACCCGAAAAGCGGCAGAGCACTTTCTGCGAATTATCGTGTGCGGTTAATATCTGCAACATCTCCCTCCAAATCCGACACTGGTGAAGAAGACTCGAGAAAAAGTTAGACCCTACTTATGTCTACCTGATTTGGTCAAAATGAAGACGTTGACGCTCAAGTTAAGGCTTGAGAAAGGTTTGATGGCAACAATACACTTCAAAGACCGGACCATTTATTCTTATTGTTTGTTCTGATGTTTCCAAGTCCAGGAGAACCTTAAGGGATGACTCGTGACTTGAGGATTGTAGAACACAATACCAGTGTAAATTCTCAGGGAACTTGCATGTGTGATCTGAGAGACTTTTCTTTAGAGGGTTATGAATTTAGTTTAATGTTGGTTAAGTTGTCTAGGGGAATAATTAAAGAGTGTCATCATGGTAAAGAATATGGACAACGGGCCGATATGACTTTATACTGTATTTATTAAGACAATCCCTTTAGAACAAGAATTAATGGCAACGCGATACTAATAATAAAACGCAATTAATGATAAGATAATTATGCATCATATGTTAAATGACTATAATACACATTACATAGAAGGGGGGGGGAATGGCTGGATACCCTTGTTTTAAGGGAGTTACGTTAATGACGCCGGCTTTACGGAACTTGTGGTAGGTGGTCCTACGCGCACATTGTTTAGATTAAATTGTTTAGAGCGTAATCTCGCGGGACGGCACTGCTCGAACCATTTGCGCACATATAGTTTATCTTGGGTGGCAAATCTTGGCCCACGAAGACAGGGTTTCTCGGCGCGGTCTTAGAAGTCGTTTCCGTATAGTTTATATGAGACGGTAATGTCCTGGGCACGGTCTTCGGGTGGTGGAGTTAGATTCTCGGCACTTAAGTTGGTTCAACGTCTATCATAGATAGATCTAGCGGGCACGAAGTCTTAGGCGCGATCCGTCGTTGACCAGCCTGGTCCCTCAGAGGGTAAAAATACTAGAATCAAAAGTAGATAGGGGGAAAGTAAAGCTCGAGGATGTCCCCCACCTTTGACTGTGGGTTTCCTCTAAGTTTAGAAGCTCTCTCTCCTCTCCCTTACCCCCTATGCGAGTTAGCCAATGACGTTTGAGAAAACACACCCACCCCTTATCGATTTTTTTTGAGAGGTAGTTCATAGCGACGGCAGCGCCCCGGACAGTAGCCGGTGAAATTGTCTGCTCTAAAGGAAAATTCAAATCGACCAAGTGTTACATCGTTTAAAAATTCGGGGCGCTGATTTTTATCCTTAATAGTCCAGGCAAAAAGAAATGCAGAATAACCACCACTATCTTCTTCATGTTTTGACTTAAGAAGATCACAAATCATATCATAAACAGTTCATTCATGGATCCATTACCTTTCATACAGTTAAATATTCTAATTCTACTTCCAGTATCGTCCGTGGTAAAAAGATCATTTATTAATTTAACGTATCCACTCACAGATGTTGCTTTACCGTATATCCGTATGCAATCTTGTTAAGCCTTGGCTAGTATGGAGTCCTTTTAAAACTGTTTACAGACTATTTTCAGTTGCAAATAGGCACTGGCAATGTGCAATGCCTCTCCTACGCGAGGGGGTAGGAACGTGTGAAGAGAGGAAAGGGGGTTTCTAGGTTTTCATGGCGCGAGGATCTTCCATGTGCTTTACTTTCCCCCCTATCTACTTTTGCTAGAATCTCCTATCTGGTAACTTTCTTCTCTTAAAACCTCTCATCGTTTGAGCGGGTCAGGTGATGTTGTTCTTAGTATTCGTCTGAGCTCGTATTCACCTGGCACTCAGAGAGCTCGTGATTCGATTCGGTTTACAGGGGTCGCAGGAGGTTCTGGTTTAATTTGCCGTTAAAAGAGTGGCGGGTCGTTCTGGTTGACACAGGGCATTCGTTCCGGCTCGCGCAAAGGGTAACCAGCTCTTTTGGGGTAATCCAGCCATGGATGTAAACAAGATTTCAAATGATATTTTAAAGGGGTAAACAAAAAAGGTTTTCAATTAAATTGAATTGATATGCAAAAACATAAAATAAACTGGTATGCGTGACAATAATATGAATTACTGAAGAAGGGTAACTAATCCGTTACAAATCTCTTAGGCGATTGAATTATAGGCCATAACTGAACACCTAGAATGTATTGTTAACACGACATATAGGGAGATGCAATGGCCAGGGGGGAAAGAACAAGCGCCGTCGTGCAACCCCTCTACTGGTGGAGCGTTTTCATGAGCGAGTACTGTGCTCCCTCGGTAGAGGGGATGACACCGACGTAAGAGATAGAGACCCGTGACGTTGCAAGATATGGTGTGCTCTCTCTCTATTATTATAGAGCCACCAATTTCTTAGTCATCGTGAAGACATAAATTCTAATCAAATTCGTTATACTTCTGAACTTTCCAGCGCACCAACTTTCAGATCAAGGGTGTTAACAGGAGGGTAAGAGGAAGATCAAGTGCATTTTTTTCGAATCTTCCATTAATTATAAGACCAATCTAAATAGTCAACCGTTCAGAAAATATCTCCGACTTATTACAAAATTCTAAGTTGTAGATTCAGATTTCATGGTTTAATAGCTGCGCATCAATAATATCTTGTCACGCCCTGCCTTACTGCGAACCAAACACATGTGGCACGCGCTATTTTCGAGAGAATTATAACGCGAGAAGTGATAAACAATGCGCGGGATGTCAAAAACGTAACGCGCGACAAAGAGTATGCTAGGAGTATTTTGTTCGCTTGGTTGGAGGCGCTGCGTTTAACAGTGAAATGTGAAACTATTTTGATCTTTATAATAGCTCGGAGATATTTCCTGAATGATTAACTATGCATATAGGTCTTATAATTAGTAAAAGAATGGATGAAACGAATGACTTGGTTTTTCCTCTTCACCCTCCCATTAAGTGCCACAATGCACGAACGAACAGAAGAGCATTTCGGGGAAGAAGGTGCCATGAAATCAACCACAAATTCCATGGTTCCCCATTCTATGGCCTGATACCCTACAAGGTTCGCGTTGAAGTACAGTTGCCTGAATAGTAAACAATGAAGCCTGTCATGGGGCCCATAATGACAAAATAAACGTGGTTGAGTGAGCTTTCATTCTGTAACTTCATGTGGACTTTGGTCTTGATGCCATAAATAGATTGGCTTTTTGGAGCCACCAAAGGGAAAATTGTCTGGCACCTCCGGTGAAAACGTTCGATAAATCTTCAAAGTAATACAGTGACAGCGGTTTAGATATTCCATGGCATTAACGTCTTATTGATATTAAACATTCTTAGTGACACTAACCCTTTATGCGGTGTTCAAATCCCCTCCAGTATGAATAACCCTACGTTTAGTAGATTAATTCTGTTATTTTCACGACCTATTTTTAAAACCTAATACGTATTCATTTTTAATGGGTACTCAGTAAGAACGAATTTTGGTGTAGCTAATTGTTAAACAAGCCGTCGCGCGAGAGAAAGTTTTTTTTGGACACGACTGTACTTGTCAATAAAGACTTGCGATTAAGTCCATCACTCGATTTTTTCTTCTGAAAGAGCTGTTTTTTTTTTATTATATAGTACCTTTGCACTTTGATTTGTTTTTGTTTGCTAAAGTCTTAGTTTTAGCTATCAACCTCTTTGACATTGTGTTTTGAAACGTTTTTTGTCCCTCCTGGCTTTTTCTCGAGAAACCATTTTGAGTTCCCAATTTAGCACACAAAGATGTGTTTCGTTGCCAAGTCACTGAAGGTTTTCTCAGTGCGCCACAATAGGTCTACTACGAAGTCACTGAAGGTTTTCTTGCGCCACAATAGGTCTATTACCAAGTCACTGAAGGTTTTCTCAGGCGCCACAATAGGTCTATTACCAAGTCACTGAAAGGTTTTCTCAGTGCGCCACAATAGGTCTATTACCAAGTCACTGAAGGTTTCTCAGTGAGCCACAAGAGGTCTATTTTATTCAGAGTAACAGGAGCCGTAGACAAGAAAAAAAGGATACAACACAAACAAAGGAGACAGAAAAGAATACAGCACACAAACAAAGAAAATATAAAAGAATACAGCACAAACAAAGAAAAAAAAATCAAAATAAATCTTACCTTAATAAATCCTCAAAGCAGCAAAGTTAAGCTTAGAACGCATTTAAAAAAGCGTAAGCCATAAGCAGCCTTTGAACCAAACTAATTAAGAGTTTGAGAAAAGTAGGCCTATCAAATAAGCCTGAATTCGTCAATTAAATTCAAAAATGAACCAAACACGAGCACGAGTCAACGGCACTGTACTGTTAGTCATTTAACGCGTATACGTCACTGTTGTTAGATTTCCAGCTAGCATTGATTCAGTTCAGTTTTAGTTTGAAATGTTATTGAAGAAATTTGTAAACCTTTAATACGACGCTCATACACGAGGCTGACTGGCTGAGCTTGAATATTGTTTTCCGTGGGCTATTTGCGTGGGGTAGATTTATTGTCGTGTAAACGAAAGTTCCTTTAAAAATACCCCAATTCTCTCTTAGAATCATTTAATACCACTCCATGGTAACAGATTGCTAGTACTCTACGGAAAATGGTAAGACCAGGGAGGTAAGACCTACAAACAGCGCCCAATCAGAGATGCGGAGAATAACCCTCCATTGCTGTATATGTTGTTTACTCCTCGATTTAGCCGAGCCTTGGTTGATGTTTCTTGTTTCTAATTTCAAGGCTGAATTTTAATTAAAGTGTATATTGTAAGAGCTTTTTATTATTATAATTATGATTTGGTTTTCGAATCCCGCGAACGTAAGTTATGCAAGTTTAATGTTGCCGTTTCGCAATAGATATTTGGTATCATCCTTGAACGTTAATTGTAATGTAAACTTCAACATCGACAACGAAGTGCACTGATTTAAAATTAGGTAACTTATGCGAAAAGCTCAGAAGAGCTTCACATCATTAATCAGTAATAATAAAGGCCAATATAATGTAACTGTTGATTTGATTGAAAAGGGGCGCACATTAAATCCATCAAACGACTTGCACATAGCTACCCATACCAACGATCCATGTTTGTCCAAAGGCGTGGATTACAGTAAAAAGTGGTTAGCAAAAATGCCAATACACCATTGGATTTGGGTAGAAAGATGGAGTTTGAAGGTATTGTTAAAATGGTTAAGACCCAAATTGACTAGGATTGAAATTTGAGTTTGATTGAAACATTAAACGTATGTTTAAATAGTTTGGAAGAAAACTCGCGTGGAATGTGCAATCTGAAGAAGTTGGAAAATTGTAAGTGGAATTGAGCTTTACATTTAGTGACATATTTCTCGTTTCAATACTGCCTTCGTTGCAGACGACTGTATCCATAAGGGAGTTTAGTGAAGAAAATACTGAAACCGACACACCCTTATATTATGTATACGTAGCAAATGGAATTCAAACTGCATTAAATCAAAGACGGTAATAAGAACGGGAGTTGAACTAGCAGCTTGGGCAAAACATTTTAGGAGCACACGGGAAGTTCGGAGTGAATATTTCAAAGCCGCCCAGAACACTTCAGTCAAGCCTTCTACTCCTTTTTTAGCCTCTTTGATTAAATCAGAAGGTGAAAATTACTATCACTTGAAACAGCACGAACTCGCTATATACTGCAACTTTTAAAATTATTATGTGGTTGTGATTATTTTACGTAATCAAGTTGTTATTTGAGAAAAAAAATATTTGTTCTTATATTTTCCGTTAAAAGCACGGAAGTCTATTATTGAAGAAATAATGAGTTTGCCTTTTTTAAATCTGTTATGATAATAATATTTAATTTAAAGAAATTTGAAAATTTTAGCTATAGACCAGCAAATAATTGACATGATTGCGGAAAATATCATCTCACTAATTTTGATGTTTATTTGAAATAATGTACACAGAATGAAATCACAAAAAAGGATTAAATAAAGAAAAAATAAGTGAGGCTAACTTTTCAAAAGCGGTAATGATGTTACTTAAATTTGTAAAAATTAGGTAAACATTTATTTTGATGCAATTCTATAGTCATTCATTTTTTAATGACATAATGTTTAGTAAAATTACTCTTGCATTTAGTTGCTTTCTACATTTCTAGCCTGATAATCTTCAACTTCTATTGCATGTTGTTTGCAATTTAAAATATTAAAAAAAAAGCATTTCCACTTGTAAATTTATTTTAACGTATTCTTCTTTTTAGGTTCAAGTTTAATTGAAATGCAAGGCGTACTGTAGAAATTGTTGTTGAAAATAAACATTTACACTGAAAAACAACTTCTGGGCCAAATGTCTATTTGCAAGATGAACAGTTTTATCAGATTAGTTTCTACTTCTTTTACTAATGGGCAGTAGCTGACATCTTGATTTTGGTTCAACATTATCAGTGTAGATTCTACTTTGTGAATGCTAGGCGCTGAATTAAATAAGAGTTGTTTGACGTTTGTTTGTAATCAATGATCTCGGAATGTTTACGTTTCTAGCAGCAATACTCCAAAAATGTCTTTTGATTGAAACCAAACATTATTTAAGTTTAGTGTCTGAGTACCTTTTGTAGCCATTGTAATAACAGTTTGCGTAGCTTTACATTTAGTGCCAAATTTTCTTGTTGCAATACTTATTCCTTCTTTACATGGTGGCAGAACTGTACCTACAAGCGCAACGTTACCTCCAGTTGGTTTTGATTGGATTGTTGTTTCATTATCATCAAAAGCTTGAGCATGTAGTAAATTTATATCTTCATGTACTGTTAGTAAAAGTTTAGAATTTGAGCTTTCTAGAAGGTCTTTATTTAAACTTGTTCCATGAATTGGTATTGAATGTGGTTTCAGTAACATCCTTTTTTTCCTTTAGTAACGATAACATCATTTTGACTAAAATGTTTTGAACAAATAACGGACACTTTGTTCGGTCTCCACTCTTTACCACGATTTGTAGCCAAAATCCACATTTTAATTAGATCATCATTACCTTTACATTGTAGGAAACTTAGCTAAATACCCCAGTCGCCCAATAGGGCACTTTTTGTTAAGGTTTACAGTACCTTTTGGAAAAAAATGTAAACTGTAGGAACCGTCTTGGGCTAGATTGTCACTACAACTTGAACATCCAAGAACCACGCATCGTTTATTATATGGCATTGTAAATTGATTCTGAAGAGATGCTTATTACTCGCAAGTCGCAACAGGTAGATTAGTTTTGAAAATACTCGAAAATTTTATCTAGGGTGCCTTGCTGAAATATTCCTTCTAAGAGATCAAATAAACATATTTTTTTAACACCTTTTCCTCGAGATGTCGCTTTTAACAGAACAAACTTCCTATACCGCCACTTTTAAAGTTATGTAGTTGTGATTGTTTCCTGCCATATAAATAAAGAAATATTGTAAACCTGTCTGTAACTATTGTTCTTTCAATTATCTTATATATTTTTTTAAAACCACTGGAAAAGCTATATTAGAGAAGAAAGTAAATTTACCGTATTCCCCGGTTTTATTCGCTGCGTTTAGCTACGGCCACCATAAAAGCGCTTTAGGCTACCGGTTACGTAGATATATTGCAATCTGGTACTAAACCGAGAACTTGGTAGTGGTTGCTGAACGCACTTACAATTTTCAAACAACGAAACGCAACATAGTAAGCGGATTTATTTTTAAACTTACTATCATAGAATATGATTATAAATGGGAAATTTTTAAAAATTAGGTTTATTTTGTGATTAATTACTTATTTAGCATCTTTTAGAGCACTTATGGGTTATAATTCCACTTTGAAATTTTTTAAAGCGTCTTTTTCAAAATATATAGCTTAAGCCTCGGTTAATGAGCGTTGTCTCTTTCATGGTAGCAGCTAAGGCTTCGGGGTAATAGATAGCAGGCAGTGCTTGCAGGTTGGCTAATGGTGAAAAAAGTTTTAAAAGTACAGTACAGGCCCGTAATTATGATAAACGTGTTTTCAAGAAACTTAGTTCGATAAATTCAAGAAATAATAATCCCACTTGACGCCATTTCTCCGGCTGATTTTCAATCCCTTTAATAGGCCTATATATCACTCTTAAAATCAGCTAGGCCTACAATTAATATGAGAATAGTCCGTAAGTGAAAGAATGATTAGCACCATAATAATAAGGCTCTTTATTTCAAATTCTAGTTAAAAAATGGAGCGCTTTTTCAACATAGGGGAAAACTGTAACGTGACAGTGAACATAAATACTGGAGGACCGGGAGTGGGAGATGGGCTAATAAATGCCATAGGTGGGGCTCTTGCCCCAAGAGGACGCGGTGCTGTTGGCCCAAGTGGTCGCGGGGCTGTTGGCCCAAGTGGTCGCGGGGCTGTTGGCCCAAGAGGTCGTGGGGCTGTTGGCCCAAGAGGGCGCGGGGCTTTTCCACCAAGAGGGGGCCGCATTTATACGGGCCGTGGACGCGGCGGAAACGGCCGCGGAGGCCGGATTAACGGTTGTGGAGGTCGTAGCGGTCGCAACGCCAGGGGCCGGCGTTGTAATAATTGTGGCCGCTACGGCCACTTAATGCGCGACTGCTGGAGCCGCGTTCGTGGTATAAAACTCATTTAATACTTAAAAATGAAAATGTACAAAGTATTATTCCATTTTGGTAAAAGGAGACCATGAAGGCCCACAAAATTCGATGTCGGAGGCTGGGCCTGCCACTCCGGCGCCTACCCCGCCTCAAGGCGCTGGATTCCTTGTAATGCGCGACTGGTGGAGCCGCGTTCGTAGTATAAAACTCATTTAATACTAAAAGTGAAAATGTACAAAGTATTATTCAATTTTGGTAGAAGGGGACCAACTAGGCCAACCGAATTCGTTGTCTGAGGTTGGGTCTGTCCCTCCCCAAGGCGTCGAAGTGATCCCCACCCCGCCTCAAAACGCTGGGGAGCAGACGGCCCAACCTCACGAAGAGGAGGAAGATGACGACATGTCAATGGAAGAGATTGAAACGGAAATCAAGTTGTAAGTTGCATGTTACAAAAAGGTTGGTATGACCCAACAAAAGTCGGTTGGTTTGCTTTAGATCATAATTTCGAGTCGAAATTTTTCTATGATATTTTGCTGTCCAGGTCACCTTTTGAAAATGATAGTTTAAGATTTTCACAGACGACGCCTTAATTAAAAATAAATTAGCATTTATTTAATTCAGTCATAAATGGTGTCAAAAATGTCATAAAGCTTCTTTGACTTTAAATTGTAATGTGGGTGTACCACCCTTTTCGGTACACCCTGTATAACCGGTTTCCTGCTTACTCTTCAGCGCGGTTGCAGTTTTTCAAAAATATTTTGCAAGTAATAACAATTGACTAAAGGGCTAGCGTCTATCTCACACAATAAAACTTGCAGCTATTTATATCTGTCATAAAATTGCCTGCTGACTCGCGACATTGACATTAACCCTTTAAAGAATAATTATCACTTGTTGTAACGAGCTAAAATATTTAAAGAATTGGACCAAGGTCCCTTCATCATTATAATTTAAAATCATAATTTTGAACCATTTCCTTACAGGATTGAAAAAAATAAACAAGATTAACTATTTTTTTTTAAATATTACATATATATATATTTTTTTCAAGTGTGTTTTTTTTAAATGTATAATTTTTTTTAATACTATAAATTTTTTTCCTAATTAGTAAATACATTTTTTTTTCCCAAAATCCAATTTTTTTTTCCTAATTACAATATTTTTCTAATTATAAATTTTTTAAATACCAAATTTTTTAAAATATTTAAATTTTATTAAATAAAATAGTTATTTCAAAAATGAGCCGATTTTTTTCCTTGCTTAATCCCTTCGTATCTTAAATGGTAACGTTGAAAGAACTGCGCTAATGTAAACAGCACTGCCCTGTTGTTGAATTTTTGATACGGTGAAAGACCATCGTTGCGTTGATTTAGCTTATAAAATTAGTCTCAATAAATAATATTATTTCCGACACGTTGCATTCAATTTTTATCATAGTCTGTGGCTCTGTGCTAAATTTCAGTAACATAAAGATCATCTATAAAATATGTTAATTAAATGATGTGATTTTATAGTTTGGCTTGAATACCAGTAATTAAATCAAGTACCTAAACAATTCATAGCAAATTAGAAGAATTAACAAACGGCAATGTGGAAGGTGGAGCTAGCAAACAACGTAACCCTCTGTATCCCCGAGGTAACGTCGGCAAAATTTTGCGCTGATGTGAACTTGGAAATTATTTGACTAATTAAATTACATAACGACCCTGTTAAGTGAATCGGTTACAAACTAACACCACTGTTACCTATATTTATGAATTAAACAATCTATGTTGGTAACAATTGTTTATAAATTCATAACGAAACATCACATACTGACTGGATCAATAGGATAAAAATTGTTTTAACGAATGATGTGGTCTTCTACTAGGGCTAAGTTTCAGGAATTATATCACACGCCTACACAATTAGTAGTATTTTAGTGAGATTAACAAATAATTAAACCATGTATACCTCATATGGGAATGTTGAATCAACTGCGTTAACGCAAAGTAGCAAACACCACTCTTCTACTGCCGCAGGGAAAACACAAATTTTGTCATCTTTCCAGTAGTATTTTGAAGTTCTCGAAAGTTTTAAAGGGTGGAAAGAAATATCTTTATCTCAACGTCTTAATAAGTAATGAAACCGTTTATACCTGTCCTCAAATGAGAATATTGAATTAACTGTGATAACGTAAGCACCATTCTTTTAACTGCGGTATGGAAAACACATTGTAAATTTTGTCATCTTTCCTGTAATATTTTGAAGTTGAATTCTTCACATGGTGAAAACACTACCGTTGATTTCTAAACCATAATAATTTGGATAGATATGCCATTTTTTACTTAAAACTAGAAGCGCCAATAAACAGTCATGAATACAGTATACCTAGGCCCTAGGGTTAGGATCTGTAGCATGAATCGAAGCAGACTGCGTATTTTTGAAATTCCAAAACAGAGCTGGAAATAAGCTTACATAGACAAACTAAAATACAACTTAAGCCTTGGTCGTAAAGAACCTCGAAAAGCTTATTTTAAATGATATAAAAACCTCTATTAACTGTAATTATTTACCTGAATTACTTTTCTAGACGAAAATTCGACCTGATAACGACGTATTTCTTATTAAGGGTGCTACAGTTAATTAGAAAATACATATAAAGGTGCTCAAGCTCGGATGAAATACCTAAGTAATTTGTTAGCGTCTACTGCTAAGAAATTAAGACAATCAGCAAGAAAGCCAACATTCGCAGCAAGAAAGCCAGCATTCGCAATTAGTCAACGTAACTTGTTAGCACCCACAAACCTAGGCCCTTCTAGTTGTCAACGAGAACGAAATGAAGAAATAGGTTTAAGCGCGCTATAAGGTTAGGCTGACTTCTGACCCAAAAGTAATTTTTTGATGTACTTTGTTAATTAGTTAAATTACAAAAATTAGAATTCATTAATTAAAAATCGAAATAGGGAAGTTTCTCATTTAAGAAATGCTTGTTAATTTAGAAGTATTCCGAAAACTAACTTCGCTATACTTTTTCCGTATGTCCTATGACCATTTCGTTAAAAAAACGAAAAATTTTTAATGCTTTTTCTATGGGACGCTAACCCTAAAAACTGTGAATTTTCCTTTAACATTACGGAAGGGTGTCATGTCATATCTACAAGGGCCTACCGGCCCTGTAGAATTTTGTGGAAAGATTTTACTCAGTGAAAGGCAAGAAAAACAGGAAATACGGTATCGCATACCAGTTTCAGAAGTGACAACCCTAGAGATAGCTGACGCTATAAAGAAACGCGCTCTTGAACGAAGCGATGAACTTGGGGAAATTGTTAATGCGCGTGTAAATTCATTGGTAGATTTAGCTGCCGCAGAAGCAAAGTACCATAGACCATGCAAACTCAAATTTTTCTTGCATGAAGAATCATCAGGACATATAGGACGACCTGGAAACCCAGAACTAGGGGAAGCCTTTTCCAAATTATGTTCCTACTTGGAAAATAATGACGAATGTCAATATTCCTTGGATGATTTAGAAGAAAGATTTAAGGAATTTTCGCCTTCAAAATGCATGTACACCACCAAACATTTAAAAAAACAAGCTAAAAGAAAGATACGGCGATAATATTACGTTGACTGATATGAAAGGGGCAACCTGCGTCGTTTCCTTTAAAGATTCAATTGGAAAAATTCTACACGAGAACTGGTACAGCAACAAGAAACTAACGCAGAGAGAAGAACAACTGAGAATTATAGAAGCAGCAGCCGACATAATTAGACAAGATATAAGATCTGAAATATACGATACAAATTTGTATTCCAATTATGAGACTGATATAAATGTTGATGAAATACACATTCCAGAGGCGTTACAAGTTTTCATTGACCGAGTAACTAAGATGAGAAATGATTCTGGATCTTATAAGAGACAACGACATGCAATAATGGAGTGTATAATATCGATATGCAGGCCTAGGTCGTTTGGACCAAAGCTGCTAACTGCAGTTGGAGTGTACATTCACAGAAAATACGAATCAAGGTCTTTAATAGAAATGCTACATAGCTTGGGCCTTTCAGTTAGCTACCGAAGTAATCCGGTTCGAAGAATGTGCTTTAGTTCATCCATCCACAATGGAACACCCAGATTCCTTCATACAGTTTTCATTTGACAATGCAGACTTCAACATCAGGACTTTAACTGGTCATGGCACATTTCACAGCATGGGAGGGATCAAATGTAGTACTCCAGAAAATAGAGAACTGGGAGCATCTGTTGGAATTCCGCGTCGCAAAGACTTAACAACTCAAGACGTGCTTTCTCGCGGGGACGTACCGATTAAAGTTTACCAAAAACCTAGTACTTCTGGGATGATAAATATAGATATTCAAGATTTGAACTACCTTATCAATGACAGAAAGTTAAAAATAAAGTATTTTCTGGAACTCGATACCATGTGGATTTCAACTTATTGCCTAAACCCGGATCCAAGCCCCAGCTGGAATGGTTATATGCAGGTAGAGACGAAAGCTGAGCCGTATGTTAAGAGCCTGATCGACGTTCTACCATTTATAAATTTGGATCCCAGCAATTTAACCACTATCTTCACCGCTCTTTTGTATGCCAAAAACGAATGCGAGAAACATAAGCAATCTATTTGCTTAGTCACATTTGATCAGCCTCTGTACTGGAAAGCTCGGAAAATGGTTGAAGTTTCAGAATCGGATGAAATTTTATCAAATATCATTGTAAGACTGGGTGGATTTCACCTTCTTTTGTCATTTCTTGGATCAATTGGGTATATTATGGCCGGATCGGGCTTACAAGATATCTGGGAAACAGTCTATGCCAAAGCATCTGTAGTCCATATGATATCAGGGAAAGCTTTTTCACGGTCACTAAGAGCGCACTTTTTAACCCAAGAAGCCTTAGCCTACGAGTTACTAAAGGAGAGCCGTGATGCTAATGAACCAGCTTTTGAGAGTTTAATAAAAATTAATAAAGATGTAATTAACGGAGACACGTCAGTGGACCAAGCGCTTAAAGAAGATTGTGTCCAGATAATTGGGCATATAATGGCAGGAAAGTTGACAACGCAGAATACAAGAACGCAACAGGAAAGCTTTGGGTGCAATATTACAGACAGGTGGAACTGTTACGTCTTTACATTCGAGCCGAGAGAACTGGAGATTGGTATCTTCATTTGTATTGCATCAAAAAAATGGTACCATATTTTCATGCGGCAGGCCATTTAAACTATGCAAAAAGTGCTCATTTGTACATTCAAGACATGGTCTGTGTTGAAAAGAAGATGCCTGAAAGTGAATTCAAGTTACTCGTACTATTAGACGATCAGATCGCTTTTGGTCAGGAATATGGTCGGACATGACCATTGAACAGGTGCTCATGAGGGCCATCAAAACATCCGGGGGCCTAATGAGAGGTCGTGGTATAACAGAGAGTACCTTGGCTAGATGGTACTCACTTTGCCAGCTTGCACAAGGGTATGCGATGCCTAGGAAAGATATTGTCAAGTTGGTTTTGAAACTTCCGAGCAGCATGTCGAACTGAGAAACTCTAGAATTACGAAAGACGATGCAGACTTCAAAACATTTGAGAAGTGGATTGACACACACCCTCCTTTTTCCATTCGATCCGATACTCTAATGTCGCTAGCAACGGGTGTTGAAGCAACTGAGGTGGTGAACTGTTATCTAGCAAAAGAACTCTGACTGAGATCCATTTCAGAGATGGTTGGAATGTCTTTTGCGGATGTAAAAGAAAAGGTCGAATAAGGTTAAAACTTTGACTTTACAAATTAACTCTGTAAAAATTCGAAACAAAGACGTCGCGGTGAATCCAGAGCAGTTTTTCAATCGAATAATGTGTGTCATCAATAATAAGCCAAACAATCTGGAAAATTACATGTCTTCCGAGCTTTCAACGAAGCCAACTGCTATTTTTGATGATATATCAATGCGCAAGACTAAGAAATCAGCCTTGCTGGATATTCTAGAGCCTCTTTCAATACCCAACGAGTCCTTACCTTCTAGCCCGAAATTCGTAGTTGATGGTGGGTATTTGCTACATAAAGTTGTTTGGCCGAGACCAGCAACGTACACCGAAATTTGTGACGCCTACTTGTCGTATGTATCGAGCCATTTTGGAAGTGCTGCTACAGTAGTTTTTGATGGATACGATACAACAACAAGCACGAAGGTGGTTGAAATGAGCATGAGAAGCTTAAGAAATATAGCAACTGATGTTGTTATTCAAGCCAACGCTTTCGTTACTGTGGGCCCACAAAACATTTAAGCCAATAAGAAAAACAAGGCCAGATTTATTGATGTTTTATCAATGCACCTTAGGAATTCTGGAATTAATGTTCTACAAGCGAAAGCGGATGCGGACACATTAATTGCTAACACCGCACTAGAGCTAGCTAAAGCAACAAATACCGTCACGGTTGTTGCAAATGACACTGATATATTAGTAATTTTAGTGACGCTTTGCCAAACCTCTATTTTTCTTCAAACACCAGGCGTGGGAAGCAAGCCAGATAAGATTTTAAACGCCAGATCAATTCAAAACAACATAGGTGAAATGGCGGATTCCTTAAAGGGATGTACAGTCCCGGACAAAAGTTTCTGGACATTTTCATTTGGCTGCCATTTTGTTCCTATTTGAGCTAGAGTAACAAAATGGGACTTTCTAGATAGGTAGCCTTCTCAAAATTATTTTAAAATTAAAAATGACACGGTGGCACTAATAGGGCGTAAGCCATAGCGCAAATAGTAAAGCCCCCCGATAATGACGTCACGAAATAATGCTTCAAATGGATCAGCAATGCTATCGTTGCACGCGTCTTGTCATGCAGAATCCAAAACTGTCTTCAAATTGAAAATCGGTTCAGACAATCAAAAGTTATGACAAAAAACGTGACGTTAAAAACCTTGGCAAATAAGCCTAACGAATATTTATTTCATCTATATCAACTTAGCTCAGTAGTAAAATATTACAATCAGAAAAACAGGATGCTCAAGCCATAGCATAGTTTTACTCTGAAATTATAGAAATAAGGTTTTAAGAATTACGTTCAGTAATGTGGCGATTTATTAGTTAATTGCCAGTAGGGTCTCGATTTTAAAAGGATGGCGCTTTGGAAAGTAGAAATTTTGGATTTGTGTGCAGGGTAGTGTTAAGTCTGTGAATGTGGAATAATAAGCATGTGAATTTGGAATAATAAGCAAGTTGTGATTGCTAAAGTGGAAGGATTTTCGATATTAAAAATTTTGCAAATATTCTATAATGCGCGAAGTTTGCGTTTTGGGTTGAATTCTTTCTGTAGTAAATGTTTTAAGCTCTTTAAGAAAAAATATTTGGTGTAGCTTCCGGGTGGGTGGGTTTTCGATGATTAATGTTTTTGTGTCTTTTCGGTAAATAATGTTTTGGTGTCTTTTCGGTATAAAAATGTTTGGTTGGATTTTGTTAGGAAATGTTTTGAGTGCCTGGAGAATAAATATCCTGGCAGAACTCCAGTTTGCAGAATAGGTGACGTGTCTACCATGGAAATGTAGCGGAGAATCGGGAATGAAGATTCACGATGACATGAATTAGAGAAGAATGTAACAACGACAAATTCTTGAAGAAGGATGCGAATATTAATTCGCATTGTGAAATGGATGGTAATCTCCGAAGATAATGGTTCGAATTATTATATTATTTAAATTAAAAAGACTCACTTGTCCTAATGACATGAAAATATTGATATTCGAATACTTCTCCTTTTGTCTGGAAGTTTAATTCTTCCACCACTTTTGAAATTAGACAACTATCTCTTTAAATTTTAGAATGCCATATATTTTTTGTTAAATCTAAGGTTAATTAGAGAACGTTGTATTTAAAAAAGTAGTCTTTAAATATTGAATGAAATGGATTTTTAATGTGTATATAAAAAACTATATAAGTAGTTCACTGGAATTTACACAGTCATCAAAATCATAATAATAATAATTATAATAATAGGGGCTGGGCTTCATGAAACGAGAAAAAAATACCTTTTGTATTTTATTTCCGAGTAGGTAGGCTGCCTTGTTTTTTAAGCTTGCAGCATGGCAATCACTTAATTCATCAGCCACGCCAAAGTGTATAATCACGGTAAACAAGTGCCTGCCTACGTTGGAGATGATGTTACGATTTACGTTTATTCACTAATGAAAATATTCAGGAATTTTATCATGAATGTTTGCAAAAATTTAATTATGAGTATTTTTGAAAATTTGATCATGAACATTCTTAAGAATCTCATCATGAATATTTTCAAGAATTTAATCACGAAAATTTAGAAAAAATCAATCATGATAACTAAGAAAAAATCTATCATGAATATTTCGAAAAATCCATCTTGTATATTTAAAAAAAATTCTTCATGAATATATAGAGAAAAAATGCATCATGAATACTTGGAAAAAATACATCTTGAATATTTTCAAATTATAACGAATGGTTTTATAGATGTTAAGCCTAAAAGTGTCTGACCTTTCCTAGACGTCGTTAAGATTTAAATTGAAATTCCCAATGTAAAAAAAAACTCGATGTCTTAGATTAGTGGTGTCCTTGAAATTTGAGTAACAAATGGTATATAGGGCATAGAACATGGGTTTGATTTATTGTTCTTCCAGTACTAATTTCTGTACTGGTATACTTACGACGGTTTATTTACTTATGCAAAAAACGAGATATAGGATTGATTGACGTATAAACAGCTAGTAATGTGTTCAAAACTTGTTCAATATCTCGATTTACATATTAGAACTGAAAAAAAGCTTTTAGGTTTTATCGATTCACATGGGTATACGGACTAAACCCTTCCAAGACAAAGAACCCCAGCCATAATCTTCCATTACTGAAACTGTACAAATCCCCCATCCCCAGACAAAATCCCCGGTTGTTAGCCCTATCCGAGAAAAGTGAAAAATCCACGATAATTATCCCCATCATAGAAAAAATACAATATCAATATAATCCGAAACACTTCAGCAATCCGGTAGTGCAATAGATCAGGCGTTGGACTATTTCTAATTAATTCGTTGACTTTCATTCATTTCAAGGGAAAAAATAAGTTCAACCAGTGAAAGAACACTTCTGGGAGTTTTAGAATTACTCATACCATTCACGGGGTCTCAGGAAACTCTATGCCAAATTTCAATCTTCTGTTTTGGATAAAGAATGCGCGCAAGGAAATTTGTTTTCACGCTATAGGATAGGCAACTCCCCAATCTCCGACATTAGCTTATTCTGTATATACTCTATTTTCAGCTTCGGTTGTTAGCACGCGCAAAGCTAGGTTTCTATGTTATGTAGCTTTCTGCGTGCTGACAAGAGACGAAGAAAAAAAAGGATTTTAAATATCCGCGAGATTTTTATCTCAAATGCACGGACCTGTAGGCTTTAGTTTCAAATACGTGCATAGTCGTATGTAATCAATTGGTGGGTCCTTCAAACATTATCAAGGAACGTTGTGCTATTAAAAATAGCGAAAATTATTTCTTGAGATTCCCAAAAGATTTAGAAACGTAATAAATATTTATAATACTAACTCTAACATCCTTCCCAAATAGTCTAAATTAGTATTACTTGAAATTTTAAAAGTCACTGGCTCGACTATGAAGTCGACACTCGACAGTCGAGCCACTTCAACTTTTTTCGAAGCCTACTAGAATTTCCGCCCATACATTTGAACTAAAACTCGCGGATATTTTAACTCCAGAAAATCATTATTTTCTTCGCCTCTTGTCATCACGCACAAAGCTACGTTACATTGAGACCCAGCTTTGCGCGTGTGGACAACCCAAGCTCAATCAGATTATACAGAATAAGCTGTCGTCAGAAATAGGGGAGTTGCCTATCCTATAACGTGAAAACAAATTTCCTCACGCGGACTTTTTTATCCATGCTCCTATGGTACCCAGTAGGATAAAAACCCTTGGAAGGAAAAACAGACTGAGATCCGCCTTTTTACATAAATAGAAATTGATTTTTAAAATTTTTAGCGGTAGAACTTTTGGTAAACATTATATTTTACAATATTTACATAGATATATACGAAAAGGTTTCCTCTAAAATAGCAATAATAGCGCTTAATAAAAATTATAATATTTGTAAAATGCTAAAACCATTCAGCATTTGATATCGCAGCTTTTTGAATATCATTTCATCACCTAATAGAGAAAATATGAAAGGCAACATATAAATTCTATTATTTGAGTTGTAAAAACCACATTAAGCCTTTCGAGTGCTCGAGTGGATGGGCATAAGTTGGTGCACATCCATCCTCTAAAATATTACCTGGCCATCGTGTCCGACGACGAAACGTTTATCATTGGTAAAGACTACACATTCTAACTGCTCGAGTGTCTAATTTGTGTGCTCTGTTCCAGGGTTGTTTGATTTAAATCAAGCGATTTTTTTAAAAAAAATCATTTGATTAAAATCAAGAATATATTTTTATTTTTAAAAAATGTTTTCTAAGATTCCAAGAAGTAGGTTAAGAAACTCGAGAAGAAACTTAACTAGAAAAGACCTATAATTAAAAACAATCATAGTGTTGTTATATTTCAGTTTAATTTTTTCCCAGAACTTCAGTTTGTCTTGCTGGATAGGCTAAGAAATGAAATAGCGGTCAAGCTTGTCTTTTTATACAAGCATTTCAAAAGCAACAATATCCAATTGCTGCTTATTGTTTAATAACGCTAAATTCGGCCTGTTGCAATCTTAAAGGGTCAAAATTGCTCGCAGTTATTTTGAGGTTTTCGGCAATTTCTTCATAGATCCTATAATCATCAGTCGATCTAAACTCACCTGACACTCTAAAAAAGAAATAAAGCCAGGGTTCTTCCCAAGCGGTATAGCGCTTTATGGTTCTATTGACTCGATATTCTAGGTACGCATTGTTTTCATTTATGGTATATTCTTGTAACGTCATGCTCAAAGGACCAGATTGATTGAGTCCTGTGTAGTATTTATTGGGGTCAAGATCGAGCAATTTAGCTAGTTGGGGAGAAAATTTAATTTCTACCCATTCTGGTGTTTTGAAATTATACATGATAGCATCACCCCAATTATCTATTGTGTGATATGTTACGGCAATTTTTTTAAATACTTAACTTTCTAAAGTACGCGCTACGGCTCGATAAAGCCCTTCGGCGTTTTTTTCTGGCGTTTTACTGGCTCTAAAAGTTTGCGGTAAGAACAATATCTTATAGTTATCATAATCTTCAGGGTTAATTGGTTCAGGCTCTTCAGGTTTTATTGGCTCGGACTTTTTTGCGGGGGGATCAACCGGTTGCGGAAACAAGGGTTTTTCATCAATTGGCTCGGGTTTTTTTGATGGCGGATCGATTGGCTCTGAAAACAAATCTATTTCCTCAACATCCGTTGTCGAAGGGGTAGGCGTAAGTGGTTCAAAGGTAGTGGTTTTTGATAGATCGGGTTTCGGTAGATCAGGCTTTAATGGGTCTGGAGTAGGAATTTTCGGGTCATCTGGAAGTTTCAGAGGATCTGGCTCCGGCTTCGACTTTGGTTGTTCAGCTTTTGGTACTTCGGACTTCGTTGTCTCCGGCTTCGACTTGGGTAGTTCAGCCTTTGGTAGTTCGGACTTCGTTGTCTCCGGCTTTGACTTTGGTTGTTCAACCTTTGGTAGTTCGGACTTCGTTGTCTCCGGCTTCGACCTGGGTTGTTCAGCCTTTGGTGGCTCGGACTTCGTTGTATCCGGCTTTGACTTTGGTAGTTCAGCCTTTGGTGGCTCTGTAGTCAGAATCTTTGAGGGATCTGAAGTAGACGGGGTTGGCCTAATTGTTGTTGTTGTAGTAGTAGTAGATGTTGGGTTAGTTGTTGTGGTAGATGTTGGTTTAGTTGTTGTGGTAGATGCTGGCTTAATCGTTGTAATAGGGGCTGAATTAGTCGAGCTTGGAGGTATTAGTTTATCCGAACTTGGAGGTATCGGTTTAGTCGAACTTGGAGGGTTTGGGTTAGTTGATGGCGAAGTGGTCGTTTTCGGTGGGTCAGTTGTCGGAAATGCTGGATAGTAGGGTTTTGGCTGATCAGGCTCTGGGAAGGTTTGTTTTGGAAGCGTTATTTTGGGTGGAGGGGTTATTTTAGCTGGCTGTGGTACAAGTACTACGGGATCAGTCGTAGCCATAGGTATCGGAAGAAAAGGCGTAGTTCGCGGTAAAATAGGTATAGATGGCGGTACAGGTCTATATTCCGGTTGAGGTTTTTTTCTTATTGGCGGAACCTCATAGTTTGTTTTACGTTTAATGGCTGCCTTAGGAATGTACTTGTAATCAAATTTTTTTAAAACTATCTCCAACATTATCAATTTCGATTTCCACGTAATTGTTAGTGTAATTTTAAACTTATATTTTTAGCATGCTTTGATACAGGAAATTTGGATATATAGGGAACATCTTTGTAATTATTCTCCTTAAACTCGAATAAGGTAGATAAAGGTGAACCATCTGGTATTCTAAACCGTATGTTCGCCACTCCTAAAACTTGCAGGTAAACGGGAAAGTTTGTATCTAACCTAGGGCCCCGTCTTTATATTTATTCACTAATTTAAAAGATAATTTGCCATTTAAATACGGATGACTGTTTACATCATCATTTAACAGCTCGACAAAATTTTGGGGTAGTTCGTACTCTTTGGTTTTAGTATAACGATTAACGGGTATCTCTACTTTTTGATATTCAACAGGTTCTCTAACAGCTGCATAGTTGTCACAGTTTGGGTCACTTACGACCTGAATTTCAAACTTGTTAAACTCTTCGCTTATATTCACCCAGTGATTTTGAAATATGATTTCCGCTAACCCAACCTCATAGTTACTACTCAAGTTTAACGGCTGATGCAAATAATTTTTAAAACTTGATTGGGTATTGTTTGGATATATATCTAAACACGTATTAGACGCTAAAGTTAAAAAAGTCGTCATTCATGACTAACGCCTGTTTATCAACTAACCCCAACTTCTTAGACTAACGTTATTTTATACATAAAAAAGATTGCCAATGGCTCGGTGGACTGGCCGGGATTTGAACTCGCCACCTTTTTGGTATCACATTAGTAAACCCTGCCTTAACCCATTGAGCCATTGGCAATCTTACAAAACACGCCGTTTATTTTCCTCAAAAACTTTAAAAATTCTTAAACTTTTAAAGTCGTTACCCTTGAAACATCTACGTAGTTAGGTAATTGACCTTACCCCGATTCCAATAAAAAAGACAACGCCCTGACTAGTTCGAGCCGGTTTTCAACTTGTTTGATGCAGTTATTATATAAGACACGCGGCTTTAATAGTACGTTAAAGGGTGTGGTCGGTAAAAAATAAATTTCTTGAAAGCATTGCCTCGAAACCTCTTTTAATATTAAATTTGCCCTTCGTATTTTAGTATATAAGCGCGGTGCTTCGAAAAGAAAGTTATCAGTTGCCTGACTACGCTCTCATGTTTAACCGTCTGCAGTACTATTTTTACGATGATGTCTTCCTTTAGTACTATTTTTACGAAGATCTCTTTCTCCACCGCTCCTGGACTCACACAACAAAAGTCGTGTGAGAAGAGACCAAATTCGATTTTTCCATCCGTCTCTTCTCGGGCATAGCTTGAGAAGAGACCAAATTCGATTCATGGGCTAGATTTACGTAACCCATCATGGAATCTTTAGGGGTTACGTATGCCCTAGCCAACTTAAAAAGTTGCCTCAGCCATCAGAATGCACGAGCAAAGCTTGTTGGCTGTGGTTCATGAATCGAACTTCATTGCAGTAGTCAGTTGTATGGACGCAAATGACACTGCAATGAAGGAGAAGTTCTGGCGCAAACAACCAGACCTGGACAAGAAGAACAAGCCCCACAGTGGCTCGGATGTAACTTCCTTCGGGAGGTAAAGGGTCAACGAAGAATTTTATAGGACATGGCCCGTACAAGCCCACAAGCCCTGCCACTGCATAAGGTTCTGCGTACCCTGCACCAGTTGGAGCATGTTCTCTTCAGTGAGGCTCAACAATTTCACGACATCAACGTGGCCCAACCTTCAACGATAGATACATTTCGGGAACAAAAAGTGGCGAAAACAACCAGGTCTCGCCGAAAGATCCACGATCTTCGAAAACCAATGGAGGATTTTACTTAAAAGGTCATTTCTAACAATCCTCGACTACCCGGCCTGTCTTTCATCAAAATTCATCCGGCAGTGTTTATTCCACGCTGCGCCCCTTGGCGTCAACCATCAGAATGCATGAAGAAAGCCTGCTGATGGTGGTTGACGTCATACACAAGATCGTGCGAACTTACTTTGTGGTAAATAGTTTCGATTTAATTTAGGATTCAACATGTTTTTTGTGTTGTTGGCGAACAAGCCATTCTAAACTCGATTCCGAATCCCTCGACATGCAACTTACAACAAATATTCAGTTTGTCTGAATGTTTTTTTAAGTATATGCGTTATGAATACATTTCAAGCGTTTGAATCCTTAAAAGGTATTAATCTGAAACTATGTGCGATGCCACAGATATCTGATTCAAATGTCTAAAATCTCGTTTTTATCTCAGATATGATGTGATCCGATTGTGTATCGGAAAAAGGCAAGTGATCTGAAGTGAAAATGGCTCTCAACTGTTTAACTAATAGCTGAAGTCAACCAAAGATATGTGATCTGTTCGGATTAAAAATCCGATAACTGTGTTCGGTTTAAAGCACTAGATGGAGAAGGTGGCGTCACGGACCTCATTTAAAAGAGGCTAACACTCAAAGCCAAAAAAATTAAATGATCATGAAAAGGTTGTATCAATCGCTTTTCATGTAATGTCACTGAACACTCAACTTATATATGATCGAAAACTAAGCCGTTTATTTGCCAAAAAGACACAACACAGTTCATTGATGAGAAATTTGCTAGGCACAATTCTGAAGCCGCGAAAGAACTTCATGATCTATTTTTTGCTAATCAACTTCGGTTTCGTCATCAATGGCATCTCAACATCCATTTCATTACCAGCACCATTTTTCTTCTCTAAGCAGCTTAAAGGAAGAGACCTCTATTATCTATCCGTCACAGTTATTCGTAAGTCAAAAAATGCGGTTTTATTGTCATTAGACTCGTTGCTGACAATGCCAAAACAAATGTCTCTTTATTTAGAAGGATTGGTGGCAGACGGAGGTCACTCATCCTAAACATAACAGTCGAAAATTATTCCTAAGTTTTGCTCCAAGTCATGCAATTTAAAATGACCGAACGCAATTACTGGAGGCAACAGAAAGAGAGAACCATCCAACTGACATATCCGGGTCATACATTAAGAACTTATACGAGCTTCAAAAAGATATGAGCATCAAACCAGTCAAAAAATTAACAAGAAAGCAAGTGTAACCAACAAATCTGAAAAAAATATTGTTAGAGCTTTAGACATCTTTTCAACTGAAGTTGTAACAGCATTACAATATTTAAATGATTAATAGATTTTCGCACCCACAAGCATTTAAATTTAAAAATTGTCAGCCAACATTTGACCACTTACGAGTAATGAAGAAGTGTTTTGACATGCACAACATTAGGAATCGCTCCAATTATCTTCAAAGTCAAAATATAGAAAAAATGCCATTATTTTCAATAAGCCATGAACGACTCGACTGGCTGGAAAACACGTTCATTGACTACATAAACGATCTAAAAGATAACCAACCCAATATTTTAATCAAGAAAACCCTTGAATGTCTCATTGTAACGTCGCAATCTACAACAGCATGTGTAAAATATCTTTTGTCTAATGGTTTCCACTTCATTCTAACAAGCAAGCTTAGAAGTGATTGTGTTGAAATATTTTTTGCAATATGCGACAATCTTCCGGGGGAAACGACCTAATAGATGCCAGGGCAGCAGTTTTTGCAATTGAGAACATTCTACCTTGCGGTTCCAAAAAATGGAACTTGTTTGTTGGTGCCAACGTCCTACAAGACTGCCTCACACTTATATTGGGGATTGCCCGAAGAAGAAAAAACACTCCATGATGAACATATTTTCTCCTTGCAGCCGTGCGCGTGATTAATTGTCACGGACATGGGGGTTAAAGGATCTAGTTACAAAAATGAGTCCTCGTTTGTAGAACAAAACAAAATTTTATTAGTAAAAGGTTGAATTTAAAGTAGCTCCATTGAGGAGTAAAAGTAGAAGCGAACTGGGACCCTATTCTCTAAAAATCTAAATCATTTGGACGATGATCCAAATCTAAACGTTTGGATCCTCTCCATTTGGATAGGGCGCTTAAAACCGTATTCTCTAACCCAAATCCAAATCGACATTTGAATCTCCCGCCAAACCTTTATCCAAACCAAATGTAAGTCACTTCCTCTTTCATTACGTAATTTTACTTAGTGTTTATTGGTCAATTCTTTTGCGGCGTTTAATATAAAAGTAAAATGTTTTTAAGCCTTGGCTTTTTGCATGTTAGATTGTAATAAATTTGTACAATAAGAAACCTCTTAATTTGATAGTTTAAGCTTCATAGGCCTAATTATTATTAATTGGGAAATTAATTTGATAGTTTAAGCTTATTAGGCCTAATTAATATTAATTGGGAAATTAATTTGAATGAAAAATTGGTGGATATCTTTTATTAATTGGGAAATAATGCAAACATTTTACATTTAAATTTTGAAAGTAAACATTTATTTTGTGTATATAAAATTCATAATTAATTTCACTAAGGCGATAAATTAATTACCTACGAGGAATTAACTAGTACATAAGTTTAATATTAGAATTTAACTCGTTTCAAAACTAATAAAATTTTGAACAGGTTTTTTTTTAATTTAGTTAGTAAAATTTGTGATTGTCGATTGGTCAATATTGTAAATTAACCAATGGTGGAATCAATTTTTTAAACTCAATGAAACTGAAATATCAATCTTTCAATCATCTACTGAAAGAGGTATAAACCTATTTTTTTCAAAAGAAGGTAAATAAGGATTAGATGGCTTGCTGCTTCAAACAAGATTTTTAACCATGAATAGAATATTTTGTTAATTTTAGTCAAATTTAGATATTCGGTAATAGAGTTGATATGAATAAAGCCGTTTTTGCTCATGTCTATTTTAAACTTTAATCACAGATTTCGCTTACCATTTCACAAGCATAATAAACACTACTGAAGGACGCAAATCTATCTGTGATCGGTAAAAGTGACCAATATAGCAATTTGCCCAATTAATCAGTTTGAACTTCATTTGCACATTTCTATTCGTTAATTTAAAATGTTGCCAAAAATTTTTGAATGGAATTTATGTAGATATCTCTTTCAGAAGATAATTTTTGATGTTGATATTTAAGATTCATTGAGTTAAAAAAATTGGTATAAGTATTTACACGCCCCGGGCAAGTAAGCTTAGATATCAACATCGGTGAATTTACGATATGGGCTTATGATGTTAGTCTGTTTATAAGATTAAGTCGTTACTTTAAGTGTCACTAGACAGTATCTACCTCCAAAATCGAGAGTTAGTAACTTTATAACCATCTCCTAGTCAGAGGATATCCGAGGGTCAATTTCTTATATCATTGACTGACGAAGGCTCACTATAGCTTAGTCAACTTTTGGCAAGGCCTAATACCGTTTTTGCATGACTGTCGCCGTCAAATTCCTTTTAAAGCATAGATCATTAGATCATATAGTATCCACCCTTGATTTTCATTACGCAACACACGTTGGATTCGTAAACCTCGACGTGCACCACGATTAGAAGCATTAAAATGCAAAAACAACACACTGACCGCATACATTTTTGGTAAATAACAGAGTCACTACAGCTGTTTTCGGGGCTGAACGAGCGACCGAGAGGGCGTAAAAGAAAAAGCCTCCGGCGGCCGGTCTCTTAAAGGGGGTAGTTTCGAGGGAACGAAATTCAAATGCAAGGCGCGTCCCTTCAACAAAAAACATTGAATTCGTTAATACGGACGTTTTAGGCAATTATAATATTGAAATTTTATACAATTAAGTAATATTTAAGAAAACTAAGCACTACTTTCAGAGTCTAAACTTTAAAAATACGACGATACGAGAAGGCGAAGTAACAACAAGAGGTAAACATTTTTATAAATGGCAAAAATTAACGGTAAGCCAAGGCTTAGCGCAATTTCACCGCCTTAAAGAAAGTGCCAAGTTTAGAAATAGATTGTGGGACAATAAAAAGGTGGAAAATTATGAAATTAGGCTTATATTAAAGCTTGAAACCTACTTTATATTATATTTAAAATCCATCCATGAGCAAATCCTCAAAAAATATGAAAATGGCAACGAAAAAGGACCCACTCTCAAATTTTTTTCCCCTTAAAAAAATGCGGTCACAAACGGGGTAATTTGTCACGGCGGCAATATTAAAGCAGTCTTATCTCACTATCGATAGGCCATTTCAACCAAAAGGCATTAAGAAAAAGCAATCGGATTATTATGACGCAACTATACGTAAAAAAAGGCCAATATTGGTCGCGCTGATATTTACCAATAAAACAGCGTATCCATGCTAAAATATCGCAGATTGGGGTAGTTTTTAAAATTTAAAATTAAACATACTTAAAATTAATTTTTCTCAAAAACCTTAAAAATGGTCCTAGAAAAAGGTTTAAATTTTGATATAAAACCGTTCCCAAACGTAACAAACGAATATTTCATTTCAAAAGGGTGGCCACAAAATGGCTAAATTTGAAAAAAACTCTATGTTATTTCTATGGGAAAATTTAACTTTTTCACCAAAAGGGCTGATTAATTTTATGGAAATGAAAACCACCCTTAGCAACTTTATTTTTTATACAATAAACTAATAGGTGGATCTTCTTGAAAATTTAACCACATATTGAGGGCCCGAATTGTAGTTCTGTGGAATTTTTAAAGCAGTTAATACGATACAAAAAAGTTATAACCAATCAAAAAACCATCCTTATACATTAAAGTCGGTATGAAGTCTTATCTAAGAGAGCTATCGCTCTCCTAGAATAATCTCCTCCGCTAGGGGAAGGGGGCACATCTCTCTAGCGGAGAGGAACAACGAACCCCTCGCGGGTATAAAAGGTAGCCCCGACCCATAGAGAGACGGAATTTGGTGATCTCGCTTCTCGATCAGACCTTTGAACCAAGTCCTCTCGAACCTTTGGCGACAAGGCCTTTAGTCTTACCCAAATTTAGTAGGAGGTCAGAGTACGGGTTAACGACGAGGAGACGAGACAAAGTTCGCGGCTTAAAGTAAAGAGACCGTCCCGTTTCTTAACAATAGTGAAACATCCAAAAAATACTTACGAATGATTTTAAAATTAAATGCTATTTTTGAGATGTTTTTAAATTTCAAATTAGCACCTCCGACCTAGACAAAGTTTTTCGAGGTGGGTGTCGCTACATTCTGAGATGACAATTTTAAACGCCTCTTTGCGTGTGTGATAGGGTGAATGGTATGTGTCGCCCCTATAAAAATTAATACCGTAATGTTGCATCTTGCAAATGTTTTAATTTGATTTTAATGGTGATTGTTCTCAAAAAATTGATAAACTGGTTCGGACAAAAATTGCCGAATGCATTAAAAACAAAGAGTTAGATAAAAGGACGTACTTTAGATTTGTAGCAAGTAACCTTAAACCGCCACATGTTTATGGTTTGCCTAAAGTCCATAAAGAATGGGGTCCATTAAGGTTAATTGTCTCCAGTATTGATGGCCCCACTTAATATTTAGCTAAAAATCTCGTACCAATAATCTCTCCACTAATAAATAATACTGAACGAAGTCTAAAAACTCTTATGATTTCGTTGTGAAAGTTAAAAAGATCAAAGTAAATAATTCTGATTCTATCCTTAGCCTAGATGTAATAAACTTATACGCTAGAGTATCTATTTAAGGTGTTCCAGATGTTTTAAGATGTAAATTAGTAAAAGACCCCGCCTTAATAAATAGAACAGATTTAACCATTGATTCAATCGTAGAACTTAGCCGAAATTGTATAGAAAATACATATTTTAGCTTTAAAGATCAATTTTTTGTACATACAAAAGGTTTAGCTATGGGTAATCCACTTTCGAGTGTCTTAGCTAATTTATATATGTAATTCATTGAAGAAAAATTATTTAGTCACAAAAGAATGGCAAGAAATATTAAATTTTGGGTAAGGTTCGTCGAAGACATTTTCGTCATATTAAAAAAATGTGAGAAATAATACAAATTTGTTATTAGATTTAGTGAATAGTTTAGATAACTCTATTGAATTAGAAAATAATGGCAGTTTACCCTTTCTAGACATAATGACCAAAAGATTAGTTAAAACAATAGTTTAAAATGTACTCTTTTTCAAAAACCCACTCACTGTAAAAAATTTATGGATTACAATTCCTGCCACAGCCAAAATGTAAAGTTAGGTATAGTAAAAAGCTTAAAACACCGTATAGAAAATATATCCGACGAGCCTGAGACTGATAAAGCCATCGTTAAAGATCAGTTAATAAATAGTAATTACCCAAATGGTTTAATTGATTCAATTTTTAAAAGTAACATTGTTAATAACGATTAAAATAGACCTAAAGACTCAACCA
The DNA here is from genome assembly GCA_019434445.1 of Phalangium opilio. NCBI lineage: Eukaryota > Metazoa > Arthropoda > Arachnida > Opiliones > Phalangiidae > Phalangium > Phalangium opilio. Next base: position 278,768 of record JAEQBA010002014.1, on the reverse strand, counting down.
TGCTTAGCGCTCCCATACATTAGGGGAATTAGTGAAAAATTAGGTAGATTATTAAAAAATAAATTCAACGTTAAACTATTCAATGTAGGTGGACAAAATTTAGACTGTCACTTAGTTGAAAATAGGCCTAAAAGTGATATTAACCTATCGGATAATCGCTGCGTAGTTTACCAAGTTAAGTGTGAAACATGCGGCGAAACGTATGTTGGCGAAACACAACAAACGTTAAAAAATAGGTTCTCAGGGCATAAGCAATGTATTAAAAATTACAATAAAGAAAGTGGCATAGCGGTTCATGTTTAGAAGGGTAAAGGTCACGTAATTGATTTTAAACATCCAAAAATTCTGTATCGGGAAAAACACTGGCGAAAAAGAAAATTTATTAAAGGTATATTTATTAAAAAATCAGGAAAATTAAATTTAAATCAAGGTTGTGCTGAAGCAAAATATTGGGGAGTCATAGATGACAAACATTTTATTCAAGAGAGGGCGTGATAAGATTTTTAAAAACCGAGGTCACCTCGTAAGTGTCACGTGTTTAAGATTTTTTTGTATGACTGATGAAGGCTCACGAGCCGAAACCTCTCATCTCAATGTAATTTTAGTAGGCAATTTTACCTTATTAAAGTACCGTTATTTAACTGCCATAAGTTCTCTCTTCTTTTTAACACTATTTTATTAATATTTTACTATGGCTTCGGAAAAGTTTAACATTTATGAAAATTATATATAATAAAAGATGATATGTTATACCGGAAAGCCCAGGGTTTTAAGCCGGAAAAGGTAGTTATATCAACCGCGATAGTGCCACGGATATGTCAAGCCTATCATGACCACCCGCTATCGGGTCAAAGAGGTCGCACCGCTACTTATAAAGGGGTGCAAGCTAAATGCTTCCATGCTAATTTGTATTCCCTGGTTCAGGATTATGTCCGGGGTTGCGAAATTTGTCAACGCTATAAGAGCAAGAATACGATGAGATCAGGGTTAATTATTCCTTCTCAAAAAATACATCCCGGGGATTTGGTAAGGATTGATATTATGGGTCCATTACTGGTAACGAAATCCCAGAACAGGTTCCTTGTGGTAATGGTAGATTAATTTTCCAAGTACGTAGAGATATTTCCGGCACGAAGTGTTACCGCGCCTATACTGTGTAATATCTTACTACAGTGTGTTTCACGTCAAGGTATGATGACAGCCTTACTATCGGACAATGGGCCTCAGTTTATATCAGTATTATGGAAACGATTATGCCGAATGTTAAAAATTCAATTGAAATTGAAACGCCCCTCAATTTCTTTCAAACTGCGATTTAGTACCCTCTCATCAATTTCACCACCGCCAGTCTTCTTCTGCTCTTTTACTAAATCGGCCGCTTTTCCAATGATGCTGGTCTTCCAATGAGCCAAAGACTTAAAAATTGGGTTTAAATGTAGTTGGCTAGAGAACTGTACGAGGAACAAGCTTGATCTTTTGTGTTATATAGATTCTACATTGACCTAACCTACCAACACACTTTGAATAACTATCTTAACACAATTATTTTCATGGTTAAAGAAACAAATATGAGAAATAATCATAAAATTCAAAGAGTTAAACTAAATGCTTAGTTTTGGTTTGTTGTTTCTAATTCAGAGATATTTGAGACTTGAGCGTAATCTAAAAATTTCGCTTACCCTTTTCCAGGCAGCCACATTTTTAATTGGGGGTCCTTCCTTGTTGAGGTTCTCCGCCAATTCTTCCCATAGAAGATCTGAGCGCTCTTTAGTGAAAGAGCAACTAAGTTTCCCGCTTATGAGTTCCGGATTTGCCTCTACCATTCCGACCATCATTTCCCGTTGCCTACCCGTAACTCTACCCGATCTACTTTGCTTACTCATTTTGAACAGAAATGAATTGATATTTTGTCGCAAGTCAATTTATGGTCACCAACAACAACTTGAACAAATATCTTTCTAAGAAATTCCCGCGCTTTTATAAACAAAAAATCGTCTGCTTTCCTCGAAAGCTTTTGGATTGGCTACTAAAATAAATCACGAGACCAAACACTTTTTTTTTAGCGTTTTTTCATTTATTTATCGTATCGTCGAGTTATCGTAAAGATCCTTTTCGTATGTAACGCTAAAAAGTAAGAGAATACGGATTTATCGTTCGATCGATAAGGTTTCGCCAAATAAAGTGATAACTTATCGTTTACGATAAAATTTTAAAAAGTTACAGAATTGGCCCCTATATTTGTCCTCTCTAAAAATCCTTGGTTCGTTAGAGAGGTTCAGCAAAGTCGACTAGGCTCTTAGGGGTAATATAACCCGCCTCTTCGATGGGAAAAGGGGGTAGACAACTCTCAAGAGCGCAGACGCCAAAACGCGAGATGGAAGGAAAGGTTTTGCCCCCGTGTCTTTCCCCTTTAGTTACATTAAAGAGGCTTATACGTAGCCATGAACATCAATGTTAAATTCTTAACCTCTCTATCGTTATATTTATTTTGAGCTATCCCTAAAATGACCCATCGACTGATTTATATATGTGTATTATAAATATCATTACCGTTATTCGATTGCTCTATTGAATGACATCCGCGTTAACTTTGCGGCGCTCTATACGGGAACCGGTCCGTATTTCTAGGGTATTTTTTTTAATAGTTTTAAATGAAGATATTTTATAATCGAGCCCCTCGTTCAATTTAAGTATTCCTGAAACGCTTTTTCGCGGTTTTAAAACTCCCACGATACGGAATGGAAAATTGTTATATGTTTTAATCGCATTTCATCATTATATGGGAATATAGCCTAAAATCGTTAACACCCTCCCCCCTTTTCCATCGTTACTTGTTCGCGATGACCATGTTAATGCAGTCAAAGCTTAATCATACGGATTTTATATCGAACACCTTTTCAATTCCCGTATTACCCTATATATCGCGGACAAAAGGTTTAACGTATGTACAGGAAATCGGCGTCCCGAAACCTGGTAAATTGTGGTATTAATAATACGATGTGGACAGAACAGTATCGCGTCCCCCAGAAATAGGCGTGTATGTATGGAAAAGACGTACAAAATGCAAGGGAGGGAGCCAAAAGGCCAACGCTATAGGCTAAATCTTTCACTGGCACACGACAGTAAATTTAATAAAGCGATCGATATTTGTATTTCGGGTGACTAAACTCTATTAGAGACTTAAATTTTTATCCGCAGTTTCAACCAGGGTTTAAAGTTAGGAGCTAATATGTATGTACTATGGTTAAGGTGCCCATAGGGTTAACTTTGATAAAAGTAGATTTATCAACAGGAAATAGGAATAGGTGTTTTCGGTTTTTAGTAATCGTTTTATTTAAATTGATATTTTATAAAACATTCTCTGGAGTAACAAAGATTGGTTATTCCAATTTAAGTTATGTAAATTCTTTTAAATAGAACTTTTTGAAACGAAAATTTTAAACACAAAATTATTGAAAATTAAAAATCGGAACAAACTAATAACGCAAATAACTGTAAAATTAAATATAGATTTCACAATAGGGAAAAACTGATCGTCTTCCCCTCGTGGCCTACGATTCTCTGATCATTTAAATAGGACTATTAGAGATCAGATCGACTAATTATATTCAGCATTTTATTGGTCAAAATTATTTTCAGTATTTGTGTGTTTTAAAATGGACGAGAAACTTAGATAATATAAAACAAAAGCAAATTATTTAAAGCGGTTAATTTTCAAGGTATCATTGTAATTTAAAACGATAAAAGAACAAAAAAATTATTGAAACTTAAACGAAAAACTAAACAAAAATAAATCAAAGAACTGTAAAACTCAAAACGTTGTCGTTATCCCCTTGTGGCCTGCGATTCTTTGCTCATTTAAGTGGCCAACGGTGACCACAGCTTTTTGCCTCAATAGTAAAAACAAAGTACATACGGGTATGTCCGGTTTTCTCTTAATTTTAAGTACCTGTTTAAGGAACAAAATATATATATATATATATATAATATATATATATATATATATATATATATATATAATATATATATATATAATATATCTAATATATATATATATATATATATATATATATATATATATATCTCTATATCTATATATATATATATANCCTCAATGTTCTTAAAGAGTCGATAATATAACGTAAATTCATATATATATATTCAACTATATATATATATATATATATATATATATTATATATATATATATTAATATATTATATATATATCACCATTCACCTTCAAAATATTCCAGCTTCACTTTCATCCCGAGTACAGACTCCAACAATGGATTTGAAGTTGGTAGTTCGTGGAACGGACTTCTCGGTGTGCTCAAACGAAATGTAGGTCAACTGTGACTGTAATAATGTTGATTTGAGGTCTTAGTTTATACCTTTGAATTTTTTTCAGGAGGCTGATTTTTCCATAATTCCTTCGACAATTTACAATGAACGTTTGAATGCCTTCGCTACTTCGCATCCTTTTTGGTTTCAAGAACTCATATATTATTTGGAGCTCACCAAAAGAACGAATGGGATTTTTATTCGGTTATCGACAAATGGGTAAAATTTAACACTAAAGGGGAAATAATGTTCAATGTTACCAAAACATTTTTGAGTCAATAAGAAAGAGTAGCAATTTAGTTTGATTCGGTACTTGACTACCTGGACTCATAAGAATGCATGGTAATGGTACAACGGCAGTACTAGACACATTTAGTGGGAAGCCCTGATGTGAACGGTTCCCGTATGAGTGGATCCCATAATAGTGTTTCTCGTAACCTGGGTCCTTAAAAGGCGGTTTTCCGAATACTCAGTTTATCCGTTGGGCCAGTTTCTTAAAATATCGTTACAGCAGTACCCTAAAGAGCGGTACAACCGGGATGTGAAAAACTGATGTTGTTTATGATGGTCTAGGCTGGTTTTTTTGAGCTCAAATAATACTAGGTCAGTTAAGGTTAGAATTGGTTACTTGAACCCTAATTAGGTTGGGTTAAAATGGATATTTGAATCAAAATAGGGTTAGGTCAGGTGACGTTAAGTTAGTTTAGGTTATTTGAACACAATAGTACTAGGTTAGCTCAGGTAAGTTTAGGATTTGTTACTTTAACCTTTTTATCACAAGATCAGGTAAGGTAAGTTTAGGATATGTTACTTAACCCTAATATCACTTAATCAGGTAAGGTTACCTTTTGTTAATTTCAACCCTAATATTACTAGGTAAGTTATCATAATTCCTATAAGCTGTATCAGGAAATTGTCACACCGGTGTTAATCGGTGCAATGACAGTGCAGGGCGTTGGCAATGAATTTAATATCAATCTCACCTTTTTTTTTAGTAAAAATGGGGTAAAATTGTTTTCCTTCTAAAGTTGAGACATCATGGACTTATAAAAGGTGGTTAAAATTTTATAACGGGGAATTTAAAATAGACTTTTTACCTTGTGGACGGTTTTTTAATTTATCTTTATTACGGCGGCCAAGACACGAAAATTCCGCATTACAGAATCTTTAACAATTTTTGTCAGCGTAATATTTCTTGAATACATTTTTTCGTTGTCCGTAAATAAATTTTACTCTTAAAGAAAACTAACTTTATCTCTGAATAAAAGCTTTCCAGTGCCTCCACCATATTTGTAGCGGGAAATCTCGTTTTGAGCAGCGCAAGGAGGTAACTGGCTTGAGGACATTAGTCAAATACGGATATCAGTTTTTGTCACAAGTATCAATATGATACAAGAGGTCGCTAGTTCACTTCCCCCTCAGTCACTAGGCAAAGTGTAGTTTGCACTGCAAGCATATAAATACTAACGTATTATGGATTCACATATTTTACCTTCCACAAGTACTATGAGCCCATTGAAGAGTGAAAAATATGACTTGTAACCCCCACAGCGAGTGAGGGAAAACTTATTACTTTGACTCTCCGGAGAGCTATGGTTCCATTTTCGTACGTGATCTAGCTAGCTCCGACTCAATTTATAGTCTCCTAACATCCGCTGGTGTACCAAAAATATTTAGAGTTAAGAGTAAATCTATTTAAAGCAATTTAGTTACAAGTAAATCTATTTAAGGAAATTTAGTCACCAAGTCAATATATTTAAGAAAGAATAATTAAGGAGTTAATCTGATTAAGTAATTGTACTTAAAGACAAAATCTAAATGAGAAATAATATTTAAATAAGTTAATACAATGAAGTACTAATTTTTAACAAGTACAGAAAAAGAAGCCATTATTATTAGGAATTACCAGAAGGAGATAATAGAAGAAGGATGACACTCTGTATCCTTTTAATACTAAAGTTATGTAACATGATTCTACCCAGGCTCACGCTTTTCGTTTGCTCTCCTGCTCATCGAACTTGAGGTGCGCATCACACCGTAAGGTGAATTCCAGAAGTTTGGTACTAAATCCTTAGCAATAAACCTGCAAACCTCGTCTTGACGTGGGACAAAATCTACAAGCGCGCCTTGAACATAATAAAGCGTTAATAGAGTAATGGTGAGGGGACTATATCGCGTTTGTGATTCAGTTTAGTAACATTGATCCAAATGTTCCGATGGGAAGAATGATGTTACAATTAACCCGCTATGTAGTACACTTCTCTCAAAGAGAAATATTATATACTTCTGGAATTACTAAGACATATTTTAGAGCTTCACACTTTTTCCATGTTTATATTTAACATCGCTAGATAATTGTGGCTTTTGTTGGCTTGGCTCTGCTGATTTACATGATTGGGAAGGTAATTTCAAAGTATGGAAAAGTGAAATCAGAATTGCCCGGGATGCTTTTATTGCAGTGCCTTCTAGGAACAAGTATGAATTCTAAGAGTGACGCTACTTACAAATTTCATATCGAACTTTCTTTTAATTAAGGTCCTCAGAGCGTAAAATGTGATGGAGTCGCTCGATTTCTTTCGGTAACGTGGAGTCTGACATCTTTTATTCTTTTAATCTTTGTATCATCGGAAATGACTTCCGAATTTTCTACCAAAACTGTCACTGTCCCCTTTGATGTCATGGAGGACATATTTAAATTTCCCAACGCCAGACCTTTATTGAAAAAGGACGGATCATTAAACGTCAATTTTCTTTCGGTCAGTAATCAAGATGACTCAAGGCTCCGATTGGCTAAATGTTAACTTAATATTTTTTTTAGAAAAATGCATTGACAAGCGCTGCTTACGCTGAGGTATTTAAGCGCGTAGAAGCGAACCCAAATTCGTGTTACGTTAAAAAAAGCAACATGCATTCCGATATCCTCCATTCGCAAATCGAAAGTCGTGAAAAATTCTTTATATTGTCTGATATGTCCAACTGGAATATTATTAAGGCCAGATACGCCAAAACACGAAACTGCAAAATGAAACTAAGCAAACCTTTAATGATAGCCTTTCGGTCAATGTATTTCAAGAAAAACATTTCGCAAACACTAATTAAAGTCATTAACAAAAGGTAAGATTTACGAATTCAATTCTAAGGCAAATGTTATTGGTAGAGCTCGGCATTATCTATCCATTATCCACGTTATTTTATATTTATCCATACTCGAAAATTATCCACATAGATTATATGTTAAATCATATTATATCCACAACTTTATTTATAAATAATCGGTTATCCACCAATTTGTGGATATTGGATAGAAAATTACGTGCTCTAAGCCTACATACGAGCGCTTCCCACACGAACTGATCTCTTAATTGTGGTTCTCACAGCCATGGTTCTCTAAATAGTGGTTTCTGAAAAAAAGGCCGTTTATTCGTTACGGCAGCTACCTAAGTAACGGTAACGTAAACGCAGTATCCTAAAGAGCAGAACAGCTGGGGTATGCAAAGCGCTAGTCGTTTATGATTGTCTAAGTTGAACTCTAATAGCACTATAGGTTCTGTAAGGTTAGAATGGGTTATTGGAACCCTATTATTTCAGGTTGTGTAGGGCTAATTTTGGTTATTGGAACCCTATTTTTTTTTTCATTTTGTGTAGGGTTAAGTTTGGTTATTTCAACCCGAATAGTATTAGGTCAGGTAATGTTTGGTTATTTTAAGCCCATAAATATTAGGTCAGGTAAGGCAAGGTTATGCTGGTCTACTTGTACTTAATATTTACACCGCGCTTATTTAAAACCGCGGTTGCTTTTTCAAGAACTGCTATTACAGAGTACACCCATCTTAAATGAAATCTAAAAATGTTTTTGTAAAACCTTATTTTTTCTAAAAGAGTTTGTATTTTGTTTTGTTGTGTAGAAAACCATTTTAATTATGAAATTCACTCATATTATTACAATCGAGAACGGATTTTTGGTTTTCTAGGCTACGCCAATTGACAGAGGGTGATTGCTTGGAAGATCTGAACCCGTCTTTGAAACTGAAATTGCATCCCTGTCAAAGATCCGAAACACCGGAAGCATTCGTCGTTATCAACGTCTTGGCATTTATCGTCATTTTCCGTGTTTTTGTCTTGGGCTTTTCGGCCTCCTTCATAACTCTTATACTCCAAATTGTGGTTAAAAAAATGCCGATCATTTTTAAAAACTAACACCTAGTCCACGTAATACCGTGTAGTCAAATTTTTTTTTTTGACTCTTATAAATAGCTACCAAGCGACCAAGGTTCTTTAATAGAATTTCTTTCAAACTTGACTATTTAGAAATGAAATGTAGTTTCAACACGCAGAGAAAAGAGAAAATAACTATTACGTAATAGGAGTGCTTACAATCGCAATCAGTGTTGTGGTTTTGACAAAATTGGTGCCGCACAAATAATTTCCTGCTTCTAGGAACAGCTATTACCTCGTACTAGTCGTGCCAAGTCAATTGTTTGGGAAAATATTCTCCACTGTTTCCCTCGACATCCAACCACCAACAAATATTAAATTTTTCTGGACGTTTTTTAAGTATAATCGTTTTGAATACATTTCAAGCGTTTAAATTCTTGAAAGGTTTTAATCCGAAACTAAACTAAGACGCAGATATCCGTTTCAAATGTCAATAACATTGTTTTTATCTCAGATATGGTGTGACCCGAATGTGTATCTGAAAAAGGCATCTGATTTGAACAGAAAATGACTCTCAACTGTTTAACCGATAGCCGAAGTCAAGCAATCATATTTGATCTGTTCGGATCACAAATCAGATATCTGCATTCGGTTAAAAAGCATTACGTAATAGTTACTTGTATGAGTGTAACTCTAACAAAAAATAACATATCATACTGCAAAACCTCCAGATTTTGATGTAACTTGGATTTGATATAAATAAAAAGTCTCTGCCCCTCCATTCCTACCGACACCCACACTCCTTTACACGCAATCCTTTTCTTCTGTTCACTTAATGGAGAGGTACTAATAACTATTTCAAGCTCATATTTTCTTCGTTTGGTGGTGTTTTCTTCTTTATGAGTTTGATTGTAAGCTTGTCGCGTCGATCGCCGTCTTAATCTTAACCCTAACTATAATGATGGAGTGAAAGCCATTACGAATGATTGGTATCTATGTGGTATAGACGGCAAACCACTAGATGGGCTGTTGTTAGAAGCCAAAAAGGGCTGATCGGCGTCCATGTGGGATGGGCTAAGGCCATCAGACGGTAAGGGTAGGAGCCAGTGTGACAGATTGGTGTATGGGGGAATGGACGGGAATACAATTTATAATTTAGCCAGTTAATTAAAACTCAATTTGTACTGGCCAAGGAGAGATGCATGAAAAAATGGTTCCGAATAAAAATGACCAATGGTTACCTAATAGTTATCGTTGCAAAGAACAATTTTCCAATCGTAAATGTTAAAAATTTGTTCCATGGTTAAATATTCTATTACAAACTTGTTTATAAAAAGAACAGCTACTTCATGGATTTTGTATCTTACTGTGTTTTAAAGTATATTTGAACTTTCGGGAGCTTTCGGACCGTGGTCCTTCGTCAGCAGTTAGATATAGTAACGGCTGAGGAAGAACCACGTTCCGAAATCTCCCTAAATTTTAAATTTACTTTAAAATAAAGTAGCAGTTCATTTTATAAATAAGTTTTAAATAACAATTTTCCAAATTTCCGCTAACTGTGAACGCGGTTGGGAACACGTTTGGTCCGAAATTCAATCTGCGACGCCCCCCCCCCGAAAACAGAGCCTCTCCGTGATATAGGTAGCTTAAAGAGTTAAAAATGGGTTCCCCCAAATACTCAATAAGCTAAGTTTTCAATACGCTAACCCCATTCCAAATCAAAAAATCACTTACCGAATATTGATAGAAAGTAAATATTTAAAGTTTTGAGAATAACTTCTGTTCATTTGAGTTATTTCATAATTCATTACAGTCATACTTCTCTTAGCTAGGGAAAGTAGGGGTCCCCAAACGACTAGTTCCTAGGTGCCACCGAGGATGTTAATCCGGCACTGAGCACGTCTTCCCCACACCAACCACATCAAGCTATTACGGAAAAGTTATTTACGTGACTTGTTATTTTTGGATTAAAGAAACTACTTTTTTATGAGCGCTTTAATTTTATCATTGAAATTACATAATCGTTGAAATATTTCATCTTATTGTACATTTCTATTTACTTTCGCTGTCTTTGAATTCTTTAACGCATCTCTGAAATTTTATGATAAAATATTAGTAGTTCTTTATTTCATGAAGTTTACATATTTCATGTCTTAACCCAACGCTAACCTTAATAGCTTCGTTGCCCAGTTTAATGGACTTTTTGGCACTTCCAGATTGTTTTTCAATCTCTTTGTGAATGCAGTTAAAATATTCATTACGTCGGTGTCTTCCGCTCTGGAAAAAAAGCCAAGTTTCAGTTTGAGTTTTAAAGTTTATTTAGCCCTCTCTATATGGTAGATGTTTCTGCGTATAGTAGATAGTAGGAAATTCAGAGGTTTATATCATAACACTTTTTAACGCTTCTCAAAAGTATCCCTCGATCCATAGTTCCTTTGTTCTTATTAAGGACATGTTTTAGGCTAGAACTTGTTTCATCAAAAAGGATTACATGTAGTACTATTTGAGACGATGTCCTTCTTTAAAACCAAAACGCGGTCAAATACAACCAATGAAATGAAACAGAGCTTTATAGCTACGCAACCACTAAAAGAATCGAAAGGCATGCCGGAACGTTTTTCACATATTTTCAATCGTGCAAAAAGAAAACATAAAGGTTTGGTTACAGTTCTTTAAATGCCAGCATAAGGTAAAAACAAGTATGGTCAAAAAACTAGAAGCTAAAGGCTTACAAATAAATACGAAATTTATCGTTTAGGCCTATACTTCGCATCTCAACAGTTGTAATTCAATGAGGACACGTCTTAATTACTATGAAATGTGTGAAAACGAAATAAGATAACTTGTGCCTAAAATCAAATTTTAAAATTAAACCCCCTAACTAAATTCTTTGACCTTCATATGTGAATTATACTAGTCGCCATAAAACAATACATTCGATAACATTCTTATAAATGCGGCATAGATTCCTCTACGTTGCAATGTAAAATTTTTTACACTACAATGTCTAAATTAGGTTTAGAACACGGATTTAACGTCATCACGGACTGAAAATTTACGATACATTCAGTCATAAATTTTCATACCAAAAGAGACCATTTTTTACACCTCAGATAAGTTCCTGATTAAGGTTTCCCACTGTTCTGTTCAAATCTATTTTGGACTAAAACTGAAACTGAACTGAAATTATCAGTTCGGTTCAGCCAGGAAACCGAACTGATGAGCTTAGTTTACAGATATGACTGAACTGAACCGAAAACCCCTTCTGAGATTATCAAGAAGAAAAATACGATGTCAGTGACCCAAAATACCCAGATTCTAACTATTGACCGCTAACCTTTTCTACTACTTCTAAGTATTTTGGAATCGTGAAGTGCCATACCTTAAGAGGACTCATGTTTATTTCACAAACTACTAATTAATAACATTTTTACAATTTTAACTTTAACTAATTAACGAATTATGATACCCTTTTTAGTTACAAATTTTTGGTATTCTTTAAGCCTGTGTGCAGAGGGTCCCAGCTAATCACGGGATATAAATTAATAGCTTATTTCTATGCATAATTAAATAAACGCGACATTAATGATGAAATATACACGACACAAATAATTTAACTCTGATCAGTTTGGAGATGTGCAAACTGAAACTGAACTGAAGCAATCAAATCAGTTTAGTCCCTAAACTGAAACTGACAAATAACTGAATTGAACCGAAAACTGAACTGTGTGGGCCCTGATAGATTTAGGCCAAATGCCTTCTCTTGATGTAGCTTTTAACAGAGGTTTACAAGTTATCTTTCATCAAGAAAGATTTGAAGACTTGAATCTCCTTTTCTATTGAACTTAGAACGGAAGAAGAGTTTTAACTAGAGCTCGGAATTTTCTATCCATTATCCAAAAATTGGTGGATAACCGATTATTTATAAATAAAGTTGTGGATATAATACGATTTAATATATAAGTTCCGTCGATAATTTTCGAGTATGGATAAAGATAAAATAAGGTGGATAATGGAAAGATAATGTCAAGCTCTAGATTTAACTATCATATTCTAGAAAACCGTTGTTACATATTTACTTATAATTTAACATTTTTCATAATTTTTTCTCATGCGATGAATAGCATGAAACATTTACTTTCTTTACGATCAAATCCAAAGATTTTTCATAAATACGGCAATTGAAAATAACTTACTATTTTATTCTGGTCTCGTGCTTGAGCTTCAGCACAAGCAGTAAGAAACAAAGACAAATCTCGATACTTGCGTTCGGCGTGATTTTGACATCTTGCAAGGGTAGCTTTAACCTGAAATGACGGATTTCGTTTATATCCCATACAATTTTTTTAATACTGCGATTTGCGACTTTTCAACCAAATCGAATAGAAAGTCTCATTTTCGAAATCCAAGTTCATTACTTGTTGAAACAAATATTACACGTTTTCCAAAAGATCTATTTCGAGTACTTGTTTCTTCAAAATCGAATACTCGAAAACCCGATTACTCGGTATTACCAGACGAGTATTAGTTTCATAACGGTTAATCCTTTTCCTAATACACCTAGCGGTACTTAAAAAAATTAATGCGCAAAAATTCCATTTCTCGGTTTCATTAGACGAATATTTGTTTCATAACGATTAATCGTTCTCTTAGAAACGTATCAGTCTAAAAATATTGCAGTTCCCGCATAGATTGGAGTTTTTCCTTCTTCGCGGGTTTTCACGCCTAGACTGCTAATGGCGTGAGAGATAAAAAAACCCTGCGAACTGCGCAATTGCTTTGAAATTCCAAAAAAAACCGCTTGATAAATGTCATGTGACAATAGTCCCACCCATTTTCAATCGAATACTCGTTTTCGATTCGAATTGAACACATTTTAAACTATTACTCGGTTTTGGAAAGTGTATTTAAATCGGTGACGTCTATTTGAATTTTTTTTTTTTAGATAATCGTTTTGTAACTCGAATACTCGATTTCCTCAAAATGGAAAATTCGATTCGTAGATTCAAATTAAACGAATACTATTCGAAAACTCGAGTATTCACAAAGCCCTATGTTTTTAACAACTGTTTTAAAAATCAAGGAAAAACAAGTTGGGAAACCAAAATAAACCTCTCCGAGACGAGACGAGACGAGGACTATTACCCAATTAAGAGGTTTTTACCTCTCAGAGTGACGATGACGTCATGTAGAGGTATTACATTGGATGTGTGTGTGTGAGGGAGTGCGTGTCTGTCTGTCATGTTGTTCGCAGTTGGCGAATCGGAGCAAATGTGTTCGCAATTTCCAGACCACCTTCGCAAGTCACAGAAATTCACCACGGTTATAGGTCTTATCGACCAAGTTACCATTCTTTGATGCATGTTCTCTTTTTTGAGAAATGTTAACAAACATGCGATATAACAAAGAATATTTTTAGGAGTAACAAGAGGGTAGTGTTTACAGGCCAATCGAGTTGTCAAAGTAACTCTTAGTAAAGGCCCGTTTTCAATCAAGCTTTTCTAGTTGCTTTTTTAGGAGCTTCGTTTCAACAGTAAATCGCGATTTACCTGACAAAAACGTGATTTAAATGTTGAAGCAAAAGCGAAACTCTTCACCCGTTTTCAAATTCTTTTCTCTCGCCTCTCCACGCTCGTCAGGACCCGGGTTTATATCAGTTGCCCACTGTTCAATCTTTAGGCCAGTTAAAATATACTCATAAATATTCTTAAAACCCTTCATAAATATTCTTAAAACACTTCATAAATATTCTTAAAACACTTCATAAATATTCTTAAAACACTTCATAAATATTCTTAAAACACTTCATAAATATTCTTAAAACACTCATAAATATCCTTAAAATAGTTAAAAACACCATTAAAATGCTTATAAATAACAATTAACACTCGATATTGTTTTTGAAAATTAGTCCTATTCTCACTTTAAAACACGCGGTGCAAAGAAAATTGGTCGAGAGAAATAACGTACCCACGTGACTACCAGGCAGAGCGCTTTTTCGGATAAAAAATTGAAAGCAAATATCTACCCGAGGTAAATACCAGCTTTTCGATTATTTCACGCGAATCTGATTCAGAATCGCCCAAAAAAGCGCTTTTGAAAACGGGTTCCGATTTCGCTTTAGCGTATTACTTCAGTTTTTGAAGTAAAAGCTTATTGAAAAGCTTGGTTGAAAACGGGCCTTTAGTCTTGAATAATTCATTATTAAAAATTTCATCAATATATAGCGAGAGTTGCATATTAATAAAATTAAGTAGGGAGATAGCCCTAGTCTCGACTCGGAGAGGTTTATTTTGGTTTCAATCTTGTTCTTTAATAATTAAATAAATATTATTGGTAATAATTATTTTAATCGTCAGTAGCTTACCTTGATTTAAGTTAAATCGTTTTAATAAACGTTATTCCTAAAATCATTTTCAACATAGCTATTGTTAACTGACTTCTAGCCAACACCTTTTTTCTCAATTTTTGTAAATTTAGGGTATTCTATAAGGCGATTTATTCAAAGTAAGTGCCCTGGAATTGGTAGCCTATAGACGTTTCTTGTAACCCTAGCCGATCGCCGCGCATCTTAACCGTAACGATTGTAATGGAGCAGAAGTCAATACTGCTTTCTCTGAACTGCGAACACGTTTGCTACGTTTTGCTAACTGCGAACGCGGTGACCGACACCCACACAAGACACGTCTAGTGTGATATCTTGCGCTGACGTCATCGTCATTCGGAGAGGTAAAAATATTTCAAACCCTATTTCATGTTGTATTGAAGCTTCTCCATGAACTCATAACTCATTCCAAAAGTTATCAAACTTCCTTTGTTCTTTCACTTTCATTAATGGCTTTTTCACATTCCCCTTCCCCACCCCTCAATTCACCGCTGTGTGTGACCCCTCTGTATCGGGCTGTTTAGTGAGAGCAAACTCAGACGTCATATTATAAAAATAGTTCAGTGTATGAAAACGGCTGGCTAGTTAGGTAGCGTTTGTTCCACAGTCGGAAACAAAAACTGTTTAATTAAAGTTTTGAAAATTAGAAACGCGACTACGTAGTGTAATTTTAATAAGGTTAGCAAAATGGTAACCAAAGATAAAGCGATAATGTGTAATATCATTGATATTTTTGCTAAATAGAAAGAGTTATGCATAAGCCTTTGAAGAAATAGTTCCTTGTAAAAATCTTTCTGAGTTGAAATAACGAAAGGACGCTTGGTACTCCAAAGACACGATGTAGCTTCCTACAATAACTTAACTTCCATAAGTTCCATTGCATTTATTCAAATCATAACGTATTTCCTAAACTTATTGTCTTAAGCCTCTTCTTAAACCTGCAACCCTAAAAACTTCCAAGACCTATCTCGATTGAAAAATAGGACCTAATTCATCGATGTTCAAACCCCCTCGACGCGGCCAATGCATCTTATTATTTATCCAGCCTTTCATAACTTCGGTTCATTTACTTCTAACACTATCCACATCAAAGGATAGAGAAGCACTTCTTAGAAAAGCGTTTCCTGGTGGCGGATTTTACAAAAACTGAAACCATGGGAACTTGACACTTCTACTTCGCTATAACCGCCACTCATTCAAGTAAATATGCCATAAAAGTGGTCAGAAGAGGGGTCTGAAATTGCATATATTCTAAAAGAAGTAAACCAAAATTGTGGGCAGATGATGAAAGTGCGCCATAACTGCCAAGTCTTTATTGCCTACTGTGATCTGTATATCTACCCGTGGCCCTACCCGACTAAGAAACGAAATTCCAGGAGATCAAGCTTTTATTATATTCCCCTTTGGAGGAGAAACATTTAAAACAAGAGGGCGAGCAAATCTATTGAATTTCGTTTTGGATAATCTTATACTATATAAGCAAGAACGAACTCAGGGTACCATAAGAACGTGGAATGGTAACATTTTCCCCTGGTACCATGAAGTCATACTTCTTTCGAAAACCGTTACCGCCTTCGTTCTAGGCAACGCCTTAAAATCCGATTTTAGCGCCATAGGTGGATTATAAATAAATTAAAGTGGCTAATATCACATTCAGCTTCTCTGGCCTCAAGCCTTGGCGTTATACGCCAAAGTTTGAGAAATCCGTTGTACTGATTTTGCCCCAGAAAAATATGGCTCTCTAGTCTCTAATAGAAAAATCTAGATTCTTTATAACTTCATTATGGTCCACTCTATTTAAATATACCAGTTAATCATTAACGATTTTAACAGTTTGGTTCTTGACACCGACACCAACACTCCTAGACCTAGGAGACTCCATTTTCCATATTCCCAAAAATATAGTTCCCTCCCTCATATTATGAAAAGTATGACTTCATGGAGCCAGCATTGCCTTGTTTCAACGTTCTTATGGTATCGTGAATTCGTTCTTGCTATAAGCCCCTACTTTAAACCATGAGCCAGTTAACCAATACTAATGCATTAAAGGGCTATGCGTCCTTGTATTACTTACATCGTATCCTAATGAATTTGCAATTTTTGATCTACAGGCCATGAAGACCTCGTTGTTGTTCTTCCCGCTATACTCTTAAAACAATTTTCAAATAATCTTGCGTTAATGAGCGTATATAGATCGACAATAAATGAAAGCATTTTTACCACAGTTAAGTAACTTGGTCTTAACGTACAACTTAATATCATGTCGTTTATTACATTGGCATCTTTGAAGAACTGTTACTATAATCAATAGTAATACAAAGAGTCCGCTATATTTAGCGGACATTCTGAAACCAAGCGATTAAACAAATGGAAAACTCTCGACAAAATCTTTTTATAACTTTTGTTGCAAATGCAATTAATAAAAAAATAATCGGCATTACTAATTATTTGTTTGTGTCCAATTACTGGAGAAAATCACAACAGAGATAATACTCAAGCTTCATTTCCACAAGATAAAAAACACGCCGTAAAATATTATTCTTCGACTATGAAGGAACATTGCTTTCACCCAGGGTTGTCTGATTTAAATCAGTTTGATTTAAATCACTGATTTAAATCATGATTTAAATCAAGCGATTTTTTTTTAAAAAATCATTTGATTAAAATCAAGAATATATTTTTATTTTTAAAAAATGTTTTCTAAGATTCCAAGGAGTATTTTAAGTAACTCGAGAAGAAACTTAATTAGAAAAGACCTAAAATTAAAAATAATCGTGGTTTTGGTATATTTCAATGTATGTTTTTCCCAGAACTCCAGTTTGTCTTGCTGGAAAGGCTTGGAAATGAAATAGAGGTCAAGCTAGTCTTTTTATACAAGCATTTGAATAGTAATAATATCAAATAGCTGCTTAAATGTCATGATTATTTTGCTTTTGCTTAATTTTGACTCAAAAGTTTTCATGTTGGTAATTTACTATCTATTAGTTCAATAAAAATCAAAAAAATCAAATAAATCAATTAAAATCAAAAAAATCCGATTTAAATCAAAAAAATCTCCAACCCTGCTTTCACCATTGAGAATCTCTGTTTGATTTTCCAGCGGATACGGCGTAATAGTAACTGATGACTATGTTTAAACCTACTATTTCACAAAGATCTTTTTAAATTAAAGTTTATGTCATGTGATTGCTTACTGAGTTCAAGTCGCCCTGAAATTCAGTCTGTAGGAGTCATTTTTTTTCTTCCAACGGTCACTATAGTGCGCGTTATAGTAAGGCCTTATGCACCTGGGAGAGTTCGGTGCCAAGCGAGGTGAGGGCCATGCAAGTTAAGCGGACTGCGGTGGCATGACCAGTAGTTGTGATCTAAAGGTAAGAATCCTTTAGGTGTCGACTCCTGGAAAAGGAACTAAATCTAGCCGCCGGGATTGACATCACGTCTAGATTTTTTGGCCGAGTGAAAACCCAGCTTTAAATTCTTACAAGCATGGTGTTTTGATATATGAAAGTAAACACATCACAAGCAAAAAAATTAAATATCAGTTATATTGAAATAATGGTGTAACAGAGGCAGTCACGTGTAGCGTTAAGCTTTGTCCACATTAGAGTCTCACTCGAGTGTTCGCACCTTCGTCTATTCGAATATTCCCATGCAACAGATAACGAAAAACATTTGCACTACTGTTAAGGTACAGGCAAATACCTTGCTTTTCCTATTCTGAGAGGCAATGAAATTTGAGAAATGATGGCGCCATCAACGTATTTAACTTTCGGCTCAGTCTGAACCGTAAATAATTCTTCAGAGAGTACACGAAAATACACTTATTTTAGTCGTATTTATCGTGGCTTAGGCATAGGGTTACATTAATCTTTCATTCAGTTTAAATATATTCACGTCTACGATAAGACTGTGTAAATATAGAAAAGTTAAATTAGAACGTAAACACCCTATTTAAAAAATTAATATCAAAATATTTTCTAGGTAAGTCGAAATGAAACAGAGCTTTATAGCTACGCAACTAGTAAAAGAATCGAAATTCCGGAACATATTTTCATTTCATATCTTCCAAAAAGAAAATATGTAGATTTTGTAAGAGTTCTTTACATGCTAGCACAAGGTAAAAACAAGCAGGGAGTATAAAGGTTAGAAGCTGTAGGCGTACAAAGAAATATGATATTTTGTCGTTTCCCCTATACTTTGCATCTCAACACTTCTTTAAATAAGCTCTAAGTTTATCGCACTTTAGCTTTCGTTGCTCATTTTCCAATACTATGAAAAATGAACATTCTCTACCGGAAATGATAGAGTCCAACGACTTATGATTTGTATATCATTGGGGACAATTCTTAATTACTATAGTTTCGACTACGTATACAACCTTCGTTACTCGTCCTATATAAACTATGCCCATTTGAATGGAAGAAATATAGTTTTGAAAAGAAAAAGGATACAATTACTGTAGAAATAGCATTTTTGGAATTTAATTTTCAGTCTCGGGCCATTATTTCGTCTGTCAAGAGTTCAAGAGAGAGCTCTACGTCACCGGATGGTTTTTTTTCTGACATCGCTTAATAAGCCCGGTCATTAAAGATTGTATCTGAACGTACCCTCCAAAACAGAACTTCTACGTGACATGCGTCGCTCAGAGAGGAAACAACGAAAATCCATATTTATCAAGAAAACGAAAATAAGTATTACGCACTAATGGAAAAATCCATATTATGATCTTAAAGGGAATGAGAAGCTTCGTTTGAAAAACCTCTGATTTATATAACAAAAGATATAGTTAATTTGTGTGAATTCAAAAATATCAAGCTTTTAATTCTCCGATTTCTGGTTATTTGGCAATGTGAATTTGAAAATGCTTCATAAGAAATTATTTGGAATCCACTTTTTATGAAAGGCTGAAACCTAAGAACATTAAACACAGATGGACTAGAATGATAAGCTAAAACCCCTATATTCAAACTTCAGCGCGTATTGTCGCCCCTAGCGGGAGACTCCCGAAACTTTTCAAGGCATCTATGTGACCTTTATTATGTCGTCTGCTCTGTAGAATTTTTACGATTGTACGGTCTAGGCACTCGTTAGGTTTTTCCTCCCAGCTTTTTCGCCTTTTATGTTCGTTTTCTTATAAGTAATTTAAAGGATTAATTTGGGTATTTAAGATGCCAAGCAAACGGTGCGTTTTCGGAGTTAGTAAAAATGATCAATGTTATTCTGATATGAAAGGCATTACTTTCTACAAAATACCAGAAGTAAATGAACCGAAGTTGTCAAACTCCTATTATTTTAATGTTAAGGGCAATTGCCCATTACCCCCTCCCCACCCCGACCCTCTTTCGCGCTTTTCGTGACGTCTTTCCATCGCGCCGTTTTTAAAGGGCGCCCTCGAACGGTTGAGAGAGACTTTAGACTAGAGTCTGCTCGAGTGAATTAAAATGGCGGCCTTCATAGGTGGGATTTGTTCAACAGTTGGCAACGAAAGCTAGCTGAATGAAATTGTAAGAACTAAAAACCTGAATACACAATGTAATTTTAATTTATTGCCCAAAAAGGTAACTAAAAATAAAGCGTTAACGTGTAAAATAGGAGAAATTGCTCTTAAAAACAAAGATTCGGGCAACAAAGAGGCTAAGCCTTTGAAGAAAATGACATTGTAAAGCATAGGCGTTTGAGGCTTACATTGGATTTTAAGCTTGTTGTACAAAGCGACCGAATTTTCCACATACCTTTTCGCAGTAACAGAATCTATTAATTTTAGGTACGAATCAAGTCTCGAAAGCACAAAAGGCCGCTTAACATTCGCAAGGTATGCTAAATTATCTTTCGGCAAATTTCCCATTTAAAAATGAATTCAGTTCATCTACAGCCACAGACTAAATTGAAAACTATATGAAGAGCTAAGCCTAGCAATAGCAGACGCCAAATTTTTGTAATCCCGATCTCCAAAGGTCGCTCTCAGATGGCGCGTCAGATAGTATCCCATCAACCATTGCACGACCTTTCTCAGTAGAAAATGGGGAACAAATGCCTAAAATGTTTCAACCCCCCTCGACGGGGCCAATGCATTTGGTTAATTATCCAACTATGGGTTAAGGCTTGTAAAGTAATTCTTATACCTATTTAAATACGAAATATAATTGAATGTTACTTACATTCAACTAAACATTTTCTCTAACTTAGGTTATGTTCTAACCTAACATAGACTTTCGAGCTTTAACGGGCCTAATGTCGTCTGTTTGCTTGATTGGTCGCGGCGTGGCGTGGCGCTAGCGAGCCGCTAGAGGGATGCTAGAGAGACGCTTCCCACAAGGAACCACCCGCCCTATCTCCATTCCAGTCCATCTGTGTTTAATGGTCTTAGCTGAAACGTTTCCCGTAGGCCGACGTCACAGATATATTTTTCACGTGAGATGGTGCCACTCTCTCTGCTATCAGACCCAGAGTTTAGACTGGCGAGAAGCTCGAGATGCGTATAGGATTCCCGCGGTTTTTGCTCCTCACGTCATAGTGATGTCATCAAACGGGCGAACAAGCTCGACAAGACTAAATTATTGATATATCGAAACTGAGTTTTCGTGATTTTTCAATGGATTTTAAAAATAGAAACTTTGGTTCAATTATATTAAAAACTTGATAGTTTCAAAGTAGAGACTTGAAAGTGTAACATAGTAACACTTTCAAGGTAAAATATGATATGAAATTGTAAATTCACATTCCCTTTAAGTTCTACCTTCACTTCATTGTGTTTTTACTCAGTAAACAAAATGAAATTGTAGTGTGCAAAACAGTTTGCACTTGATTTCCCTTTTAAGGCACCATTAACTTGGAAAAATATTTAGGCTTAATGATAAGGAAATTGCGAATTTAGGTCCAAAGGCTTCGGGGGAGCTTTATTTTACAAGAACGCTCCTAGCAACCTAGCTATTCAAAA
Organism: Phalangium opilio; assembly: GCA_019434445.1. Taxonomy (NCBI): domain Eukaryota; kingdom Metazoa; phylum Arthropoda; class Arachnida; order Opiliones; family Phalangiidae; genus Phalangium; species Phalangium opilio. Next base: position 256,948 of record JAEQBA010002014.1, on the reverse strand, counting down.
TGGCTGAAGGTGACTCAATAACAACCGAAAGGACTGAGAGTGAAGACACAGGTAAAAATATTTTGAATCTACATAAGAATATTTTCTGCTACTCACGATTTCCGCTAAATGAAGTATTACCTTTCCGAATGACTTTGACGTCACGGAGAGGTATTACACTGGACGTGTCTGTGTGTGTGTCACCGCGTTCGGAGTTGGAAAATCGGAGCAAACGTGTCCGCAGAAATCAATATTGGCTTCTACTCCATTATCATCGTTAGGATTGATAAGTACGCGGCGATCGGCTAGGGTTATGAGAAACTTGTAACCTACCAATATTAGGGATTCCACCTAGGTTCATGAATATGCGAGTTTTCTCATCTTTCATTGTGAATCAATCGTCCTATACCATCAATTTTCAAAAATTGCTAAAGAGGCGTACGCCTGAATTCAAACGTCAACAATAGCTACGTTTTAAATTATTTTAGGAATAAACTTTCTTAAAGCGATTTAACTAGAATTAAGTTAAATTAATGATGATTATAATAATTAATATCAATTATATTTGAAAAACCTCTTAATTGCGTCTCGAATAGGAGTGCATCCTAATTAAAATCTTAAACAAAGTAATATGATCTTTCCTAACATGACGATGTTATGTTCAACACCACCAACATTTTCAACAAAACATATCCTTCTTCCACAGAAACCCAAGAAAACCCAGAATTGGAAACTTTGGAAAACTGCGGTTCATGCACTGAAGAATCTGGCTTAGAAGGTGAACACAATCAGTATCAAGGTTTCCAATTTTTACCCGACTGCTTGAGCTACATGGGTCTTCTCGAAGACAACCGAACCATCAAGGCCCTAAAATACCTGACCCTAATTATAATCCACTTTCACTGTATCCAAATTGCAAACGAAGTATTCTACTGCCGTTTGAAAAACGTAGAATGCAATAACGATTTTGAAAGCCACTTTGCGAGCTTACTTCGAGTCGCTACAACCACATACTTCACTAATTCCCTAGCTTTCAGATCCACATTTAGAGCTAAAATAACCCAAGTAGTAAAATATGGCTTGAAAAAACCGATTCAATGTCCAAATATTGTAGTTCTTGTAATCATGGCCAGTTTATTTGCATGTTTAGCGAATGTAAGTTATCAAATACATCTCGTCTTCTACGACTTCAAAAACCATGACTTGATAAGTTTCATTAAACAAGCTATGTAACGGAAGTCGAATAATGCTAAACGATTTAAAACTGGCTCGAATCACAATGGCGGTGTTACTGGTGGCAGATAGTTTCGTTGAGGCATTGGCTATTTTGTATCAGGGTGTCCTAACTTACCTAATAGTTTGCGAATTGGTACAAAACGAAGAAACAAAAGATTCGTTAGAGAATTACAAATGTGGGTGTTTAGCCGGCAAACGAAAGGTCGAAACTCGCTATAAAGAACTACGACTCATGATTAAAAATTGCGACGAAACATTGGTCCTAGTACTACGAATGTATTTTTGGTTGTTTCAATTGCATCTTTTTGTTAATGTTTTACTATTGAGGACCATTATGACACAGATGTCCATCTTCGTCTATTGGCATATTGTTATTCAACTTTTGACGCCCGTAATAGCGTCATCGTTTTGGGTTTACAGTCTAATAAGTCTCGCTAAGAGTAGGGCGACTTTAGTTGAGCAACTCGGTTGGGTTAGTCCTTATATGGACCACGTTCCGAGGTCATTGATGCATATTCGTAGTTATTTTCTAGTGAGTTTCGACTCAAAGATCTTTACCGCAGCTATGATAGATGTGGGACTATTTTTCTCCGGGTGGGGGATCGTCATTTATTTTTCCCTCATGAGGTCTCCAAACCTATTGCATTTTCATGAGGAGATAACAACTAACGATCACGTTTCATTCTTCAACTGGAGTGAAAAGGCCTAAAAAGAACAATGCGACACAAACCATAGAGATACAAGAGGAACAGTTCAGTTTTCAGCGTTGAGTCGGGCTCAATGGAAGCACCCCTTCGCGTGTGTGGTAGGGTGAGTCGCTTGTGGCGCCATCTACACGCCGCGAGGTAAGATAAAATATTACTAATCCCATGTTAATACTCGAAGTTAAGCAGTTTCGAGCGCGGTCAGTACTTTGGAGGGAGACAATGCGGGTTCGAATCCCGACGGGGACGTTTTATAATTGATTAATTTGTATTAATTTCAGTATTATTTAATGGAAGGAAAAGAGTTTGTAGGATGCAGATATGTTTATTAACACAGAATTAAACATTTGCAAGATGAAACATTACGGTATTTATTTCTTGTTCAAATTTTATAGCTTCTTCGTTCGCCGATAGGGGCGCCACGTATCAAAAACCCTATAACACACACGAAGGGGTGGCATTGAAATTTTTTTCTCAGAATATCGCTAAACCCCCCTCGCAATAGCTTTACTATGTTATTAATAGTGTTTTAATGTCCATGGGTCAAACATGCTATTAAGAACCGCATAGGGCTAAACCCAATCAACTACTTTTGAGTTGATTATTCGTAGCTGATTTGCTCTTTTTGTAACTTATCGTTTGATTGACCTTTGAACTGAATTTAATTGTTGTGTACTTCATTGCATAGTTTTAGTTTAGTTTATCCAGTGAAGACTCATTGTATACAAGGTTTGCATTTTTGCACGAAAATACTGTAATTTTGTGCTTTTAAGTGGACATTCTGAAATTTTAGAATCAAAGAATTCAGCTTGTCATGAGTAATTACAGCTGATCAACTATGGTACACATTATTTCGTAAACGTTTTCTAAAATATTTTTATAAAATGAGATGAAATTTTTTTAGTATTTAGCACATCAGTAACATAAAAGCTACAAAATATTACTTGTAAAGTTAAAGTGAAGTGAACTTGTGTAGTTAATGCACATAGAAGTGCAAAAATCAATATGCGTCGTATGAGTACCCGTTTCACGGCTCGTAATACATAGATATCAAATTATCAATACTAATCCTACCATACAACTAACAAAACTTTGGACATATTTTTATGGTTAAAACTTTAACTATGTGCAGTTCATTACGAAATATGTCAAAATTATATTGCACCCACTGCACGTTTTGAGAAACGAACTCAAAATATATTGTTGTATTTGAGTAATTCAAGTCACGTCAATAAAAGTGTGGTATCTCGGACAGATAATTAAGAGACACGAAGTTATTGGTATTACGCAAGAATGAAAAAGTTGGTTTATAATTTTATAAACCTTTTTCAAAAGGGGATCGCAATATCAAGGATGATAGGGGGTGGATACGATTTCTGAGAGAAATACGCGCCGTAACTTCGGACGCGATTGGGTCTGGTGGGACGCTAAAAAATGGGGAAGGAATACTCGGGATGAAGGGCAGGTGGGCTACCTCAGAACTAGACCCTATTTAGCGCCATCGTGTTGGCCTAATTTTACATGCATATTGCCAAAGTTATTTTAAACCATTTTCTCATAAATAAAATTTGCAATTGAAACATTAAATTTTATATGGAGTTAATATTTAATAATTATTGTTTCGAAATTGTTGCTAAAATAATAGTTTACATAGATGACGCTGCAATAGGGAAACGCCGGTAGGAATTTCTTTGACGGCGCTAAACGCGTCTGATAGAGTTCTTTGTTCCGCTTTCAAGGGGGATTGAAAGGATTATAAGATCAAATATTTCATTAAATAATGTTTTTAACTTCTAACTATGGTGTAAAATTATCATTTTTATGCGCGAAAGAAGAAAAGGTTTAATAATCAATGTAAGTTTTTTCAAACATAGTAAAACCATGTTTGGTTTCATCACTATGCGTTAGTAGCTAAATTCCATTTTTTTCATCAAATGACTAATCTTTTCAATCGTCCTTGAAATAGGAAGTAACAACTCTAGGTGACGCCCAGCGCGTTCAAATAAATCCCTACCGGCGTTTCCCTATTGTAGCGTCATCTACGTACACTATTATTTTTGGAACAATTTCGAGCAATAATTATTAAATATTAAGTCTATATAAAATTTAGTGTATCAATTGCAAATTTTATTTATGAGGAAAAAGTTTAAAAAAACTTTGGCATATGTATGCGAAATTAGGCCTACACGATGGCGCTAAATAGGGTCTAGTTCTGAGGTAGCCCACCTGCCTTTCGTCCCGAGTATTCCTCCCCCACTTTCAGCGTCCCACCAGACCCAATCGCGTCCGAAGTTACGGCGCGTATTTCTCTCAGAATTCGTATCCACCCCCTATCATCCTTGGCAATATCGTCTTCTACTTATAGAGTTTAGATGGTACATCCGGCAGGTGGATCCAAAAACGTTAGATAAGGCTTCGACGAAAACTGACCTGTCCACCAAAGTCGAAGCCATATTTAGCGTCAATGGAACCATATACCAAATGTTCCGTCTTAAGAAAACAAGATGATCAAACACCAGACTATATTTTACCTCCGATTTTTTAAAAGTGTATATTTCTCTTAAAATATTATTTTCATAAAGAATATGAAGGATTTTTCCTATAGCATAAAAGTATGACTGATTTCTGACGGTAATGTTAAACGTAGACGTTTGAATCAATATTTACCAAGCTGCAATTTACTTCACTACAAGAGGAATGGGATTTCCCCTGTCAATTGTTCGGCGCTTGAGACTAGGTGTGTTTATTCAGTCCTCTGCACTGATGAAACTAGTGTTTAAAGAATCAAAAATGCCCTCGGAGCACAAAAATTAGGTCGAGAAATATTTCGGACAGCGGTAAAATTTAAGAAATCTGTATCGAATATCGAAAGTAAGTTCATTTTACGAATTACTGTTAAATGTTTTTGCAAGAATACAATTTTGAGAAATACCATATTTTTTAGTATGAAATAGCTTTGATTTTTCAAAATCTATCCCATTAGGTTAAGATTAAAATACAGGAGAGACAATTCCTGTGCATACTTTATAAGATCACGCTTTAAGGTGATAACATTTACTGAATAACGCACATTAAGGTATAGTAACGGCTGAGGAAAGACCACGGTCCAAAAGCTCCCGAAATTTTAATCTTACTTTAGAATAAAGTAAAATATAAAATCCATGAAGTAGAAGTTCTTTTATAAATAAGTTTTTAATTAAAAATTTGACCATGGAACTAATTTTTAACATTTACATTAAGAACACCCATTTGTTTGGCTGTTATCATGTTTTATAATGTTGTAGCGTTAGTATAGTATAAATTTTTCTTATTGAAGAGGCTGAGTGAATTGCTTAAAAAATCCATAGTGTCTTATCACTCTTAATGAAATCTTTACGAATAAACTATTTTTGCGCGACTTAGTTAATCAAGAGATGTTCGGTGTAACCCCATATTTTGTAACTTCACTTGTGGCATATTTAATAAATTCTTACAAATATTGTTGGCTGTATTCAAGAGGCTTTCGTTCTAATTAGAACTTTGCGGGGTCTTTAGCTTGAGAAAGACCTTCCTTAACTAGGAAATCTATAACAAATTTTGGCATCCGATTCGTTAAATGCGTCTCCCGCTCATTTACTGCCATGAAGCAGATATTGTAGTAAGATGAAAGTTCCAAAAATAACGCTGTCCTTGATAATTGTGATAACTAATGAAGGAGAATATTAAATTACCGTACAAAATAGTAAATTGTAAAACATAAGGAAAATGGAACAATATAAGAATTCAGGATAGTTGGGAATAGATATATAGTAAAACTTTAAATGCATGTAACGTTAATTTTTCAAGGAAAATAATAAGTGCTTATTTCCAATTGTCAATAAATACCATCACATTTCAACATTATCTCCAATATATTTATAGTTTATATTTATTCTGGGATATATTTTAAATATTTTTAATTGGTTTTCCATTTCATTTTACTTTACCAATCATAGTACTTGAAAATGGAGAAAACTGCTGATGTGGTAGAAACTAAACCTAAAATAACATGCGGATTTGTCGTAACGTATTTGAAAAATGCAGTTGTCGAGCCGTATTTAATGTTATTCATGTTTACTTTTGCGGGTCGTGGTATAATAAACCAGTCTTTATTCAAGGACAAAGCGTGTTTAGTCCAGCTTGGTTTAAACCGATCTATATGCGACAACCTCCACAATTACTCGGACTATGAAAATGACGTTCAGAGAGTTGCTAACAATTTCCACATGGGAGCGCTAATGATTGGCCTCGTTCCATCCATATTCACCAGCATCTTCCTAAGTTCATGGTCGGACTCTTATGGAAGAAAAATCCCTCTCGTGATTGCGTCAGTCGGAATTATATTAGAAAATTTGGGGCTGATTTGGAATCTCGTTGATTTCGACTTACCCATGGTATATTTACTTCTGCCATCAATTCCCGCTGGACTGTTTGGCGGCGTGATGGTCATAATGACCTGCTGCATGAGTTACTTGGCTGATGATAGTGACGCCAACACGAGGGTGCTTCGCTTTGCCATGCTGGAAGTCGTATTTATATTTGCAGGGCCCATTGTTACAGCAATATGTGGTGCTATTTACGAACATAGTGGTTATTTACCAGTGTTCTTGACTAGCCTCACTGCTACAATCTTGGGAACGCTTTTCTTAGCCGTGCGTTTAAAGGAAAAGAGGAAGAAAAAGTTGTCAAAATTTAAAGAGTCCATGTCGTCTTTGTTTTCGTTTGATAACGTTAAAGCAAATGTTAAGACTTGCCTCAAAGACAGAGGAGGAACTACGAGAAAGGAGATGTGGCTAATTTTCCTTGCCATGTGTTGCAGCATCCTGAACAAAATGGGTAAACCGTATAATTTTCTCCACACCCACTATGTATAATGCTCAGCCGGGGATAGATTTAATTATAGAAGTGGGTACGTCACAGTCTCGGACCCCTACCACGGGACGGGAGGTATGAAAGAAGAGGCGGGTCATAGCGACAGAGGTGAAAAGGAATTACTTTTTTTTCGCGTTCCCGTCAGCAACAACATCAAAACGTAGTTTAAGTGAGCCAATAAGATAATTTAAACTTTTCGCTACGTGTTGGAGGGAGGGGCTCTATACTGGGTTATGAGCAGGGGCGGACTGGCGGCGTTTTCGTGAGGTGGGCATTGAAGGGTCGCGGCCCCTAAAATTTCATATCTTAGCGGCCCCCAATTTCCCAAAAGAACCAAAACCGTTCTCCAGCCACGTTTACTTTTAGATTATGAGGTGAATTAACCATAAAATCCTGTAAAACCATTTCATTGTAAAACGGCTAAAACATTTGTGACTAATTAACAATTTAAATGTGACTAATTAATAATTATCATCTTAAATGTGACTAATTATCAATTTAAATGTGACTAAATAACATTTAAATATGACTAATTAGCAATTTAAATTGACAGTAATTAACAATTTAAATTGACAGTAATTAACAATTTAAATTGACAGTAATTAACAATTTAAATTGACAGTAATTAACAATTTAAATTGACAGTAATTAACAATTTAAATTGACAGTAATTAACAATTTAAATTGACAGTAAGTAATTAAAAAAATTTCAGTAGTAGCAACTTCTTATTTTCACACTGTTTTGATTAAAAGCATTTTATGTTAAAATAATTCTCATTAGTTGGGAAGAATTTACTACATACTGATGTATATCGCTAAATGGTACGTTGTTAAATAAAGTAGTTCTCTTTCAACCGAAATCAACATAAAAGCTTCAAGATTTTCTTGTCCAAGGGACGATCTCAGTCTGTTTTTTATAATTTTCAATTTTGAAAATGCTCTTTCGCAGCTAACTTGGCTAAATGACAATGTTAATAATAATAGGATCAGAAGCTGCAGCTTTTAAACCTTCTACATTCTTAGCCCTAGCTTTTTCCGCGCCTCCCTTACGCACTCTTTTCTTTGGTTTTTTTTACTTTTCAGGGCTCGACATTTCGATAAGTTGGGAAAATTTAAATAACGCTATTACGCTAACCACTAAATGTCTGCATTATTATGGCTTTGAAAACGAAAACCGAAAGTAAAAATATTTTTGCTTCTCAACTCAGTGACTCATGTTACGTGCACTAGCCACTTTCTTCCCCCTTCTCCATAAAGCCTTTCGTAATGTTTTGAAACTTTTCTCTCTGTGGCTATATTGGCGTGGTCCGTGGGACGGTGGGAACCAATTTTTTACGATTGTAAATTTGTAAAGAACGGTCGTAAAGCTTATCTTTCGCCTAGGCTGCTAATATCATATAGAAAAAAATACAAGTCCGATGGCTTGCATTGCCTTGCAAGTTCATAACCTTCTTCTTGAGGCTTCTTCCCCCAATCTCCTATCTTTTTGTTTTCAAACTGTTTTTGAATTGATTCAAAATGAAAATTACCAAACAATTAGTACTAAGACATTTAGATCAACGCCACGGCCAGTCGGCGTGGCCGACCGACCGGCCCCCAAACCCTTATTTTGCCTCCGGCCCCGTGGGATATTGCCCACCAGCCCCCGTGGCCAGTCCGCCCCTGGTTATGAGTCGGATTGAAGTAAAGCCTAACTGTTCTCCTTTCTTACTTCTAAAATTAAATCTATCCCTGGCTCAGACTTATTATTTATATCCTTACAAAACCAAGGGAAATACAACAAATTTTTCCATAAATTTTAATCTTAAGTACTTTAATTTAATATTGCAAGGAACTCATTCGATCGAATTCTTTTTCGTCTCAAAAATGTACAACTGGAGCAATTACAAACTATCCATTGTAAGCATGATTTGTCACATCAGCAAAGGTATCGCCATCCTGGTCAGTGTGCCTTTGCTAACCACCAAGTTCAACGTTTCGGACATTACCCTGTCTTTAATCGGGGAGGTCTCGTCTATGGCATTGTCCTTTCAGAAAGCTTTCGCTTTTAAAGAATGGATGTATTATTTCGGTTCGTAAAAACGTTACTGGCATTCCAGCTTAATAATTCTAATAAACGTTTTTCTTCCTAATGTTAGCAAACGTGACTGGTTTACTAAGCGGGTTAGCGACCATTGGGATTAAGGCCCGTTTATCAAAATTGGTGCCAAAAGAAGAGATTGGTAAGTGTTGAAATTTTATTATTTTCTTTAAAGATTTGAGGCACAAACAATTATAAAACTTGAAGCTGAATTTAAATTTTTCCGATCTAGTGTTTTCAAAAAACTCTCAGAAATAGTATCTTTGAAGGGGGGAAAAATATTCAATGCCGGGTTACTCTGCAGCGAATGCGCTCGGCCTCTGTTTAGGCTATACAATTATTATGCCACTTGAGATGAGACGGATGGCTGACCAAATCGGACATACATACATTTCAACCGTAACATAGAATCTTGGGCCCTTAGAGAGAGATAATGTCCTTATGGTATTTCTTATTCTCTTTCTTGAATGCAATGGAAAATTTTGTTTTTGCTTTACATTCGCAGCTCTCCTATATTGCGTTCCGTATCTTCATTTGATTATAAAGATCGAAATTTAGTGGTTATCACTCAATTTAAACATTGTCACACCCGGTGAACTTCGGGAGCGATTGCTAGCTTAAAAATAAGAATAAAAAGTAAAGCTTGAGAAGTAAATCCGAAATCCCCGATTTAGTTCGTGATCCAATTAGAATAAGCTTTTTATATAAATATATTCTAGTATATTGACTAATAGTAGGGCTGTGCGAATATTCGAAAACTCTAATATTATTCGCCTGTTTAGGTTTGATTAATTGAGTGGAAATTTTAGAAATTGGCCAATGGTCACTTATTGAATTTTTGAACTTTTAACTGAAAAGAAACTTCGAATAATCGAAGAGAATTCGAACACTATTTAAAAATTCAACATAGAAATAATCAAATTATCAAATATTTGAGGTGGTCTCTAAATCTTTTGTTATAGAAGCAGATTACAAGTTAAACCGAGTTTTTTCTTGATTTTCCCATGCTTCAGCTTGCTTCAGTCAGCCTACAGTTCCCTATTCCACGTTACTTCCCGCATATAAAGTTGTTTTGTTTTCAGTTTGATTTCTGATTTTATCTTCTGTAGACATTGTTAGTGGTGTGGTTAGTTACAATAGGTTTAGAAAAGCAGTATTTCAACAAAAGTCGCGATTGTTCAACTTATAGTTTAAAAATGGCTAAATGCACAGATAGTATGGATAATAATGTCTATTTGATGGAAAATTAGGACACTAATTTGACCGACTCTGAATTAAATTGTTGGAGACAGGTACCAGCTTTAATCACACATTTATCACTAAATAATTTGAAAAATCTTATAAATATTCGATTCCATTATTAGTTTTGAGAGACGTTTTATCGAATTTTTGCCAAATATTCGATTTCTATTCGATTGGCTTAGATTTTTTTGATTAATCGAACAATTTTTGAATTATTCGCAGAATATTCGCTTAATCTAATTGGGTTTCCAAAAGTGGTTAACTATTCTAATCGAATTCGATTAATATTATTGGGTTTCCAAAAGTGATTAACTATTCGAATCGAATTCGATTAATCGAATCGGGATTTGAATACTGATTAACTAAGTTTCGAACAGAACTCAAAAATCACTGTTCGCACACCCTATCTAAGCTAGTATTTTTCACTATGGTTCGAACGTATTCTAACGCAACGTAAATTATTACTAAAATATCCTAAAAAGTCTTTATAAAATAAAATATTTTACATTTTGTTTATGAAACTATTTTACATTTTAATTATTAAACTATTTTACATTTTAATTATTAAACTATTTTACATTTTAATTATTAAACTATTTTACATTTTAATTATTAAACTATTTTACATTTTAATTATTAAACTATTTTACATTTTAATTATTAAACTATTTTACATTTTAATTATTAAACTATTTTACATTTTAATTATTAAACTATTTTACATTTTAATTATTAAACTATTTTACATTTTAATTTTTAAACTATTTTACATTTTAATTATGAAACTATTTTACATTTTAATTATGAAACTATTTCACATTTTAATTATGAAACTATTTTACATTTTAATTATTAAACTATATACATTATTATTCCTCTCATGACATCAGTAAGTACCCATTAACATAGTTTTTCCAAATCTGCAGTCATTATAGTCGGGAATTCACAGTGAACGGTCGTGTATTTTTGGCTCTCCTAAAACGTGGGTTTTAAGCCTCGGTCATCGAATTTAAAACTTTATTTCTGTGACTTAATCCAGATTTTTAATTGATTCAACTGTGATTCAACACTACTTCTACTTGTACCACCGATGGCCTTGTACTGTTCAACACTGTTCTCGTAGTTCCATAAGGACGTCACGTCATCAGTAAGCAAATCCTGGAAAGCATCTCAAAGTCAAACACTAGTTAAGCCTTGGCTATTGAAAACGCTAGTCGAAAACTAAAGTGCATTGCTTGTACACCGTCCGTGGATTATTATTAGTCACGTTGATTTAGAGACAAGAGGCCCATGTTCATCGTCTGATTCTGTAACACTAAAAAGCAACAGAGTACGAGTAGCAGTAATTAGTACTTGAAAATAACGACTTGAAAAAGGTGCACGTTTTTGGATTGAAATATTCATCTATCACTTGTAAACTATACGCTACTACAAATATATTTCCCGAAGCTATATCTACAATTACAATTTCACTAAACGCGCAATGCCAGCCTGCAAAGACCCTTGTCCTCAATGCAAAGAACCTGTTTTCGGTAGTCAGTCAGTTATTCCCTGTAAAAAGTGTAATATCAAAAGTCATACCAAATGCCTGAACCTTGTAACAGCTGAAGAAAGAAATATGTTATGGGATGGAGTTAAATCCAAACATCTCTGTCATGTATGCAAAAGGAAGAGTTAAACAGAGGATGCACTGCTTTCAATGTCTGAAGAAGTTAATAAAGCGGTAAGCCAAGATATAAAAACCCTGAATCTAACCTTACAATAAAGGATATTGAGTCAAACCCCAAGAAAAAGGAGAGTAAAGTTGGCAATAAAGGTCTGCTGAATCCCCTTATAAATGCGTTACCTAAACTTCTCAATGAATTTTTCTGTGAAGAAGGGGCATCCAGGGATGGTGGCTCGATATTAGATGAAATTAAAGTTTAGGTCACTAAGATTCTCGACATAGTAGAATTATTGCAGTCTGATGTAGAAGACCTAAAATCTCAAAATATGGCACTGAGGGTCGATTACAAAACAATTACCACATATTTGAACAATGATCTGTCTAAAACCGTAGCAGCTGTTCATACAGAAATCAAGGAACTTATAACACAAACAAACATATTAATACATAATTCAACTAGTCATATGGTAGCTCCAAGTACGTCTACAGATTTGAATCCTCTTACAAACGAACTAAAGGAACTAAAATTACAAAATTCCATCCTTACGGGACAGATTAGCACACTTACAGATAGTGTGAATAATATTGTTAAAGTTCTGTTAAAAGATGACTCAGATATTACTTCTCCAATGTGTACATATAGTGACGTGGTAACTAGAAACAAACAAAACCCCGTAAGTAACAAGACTTCACATCGGCCGTTGAGGAGAACAATAAACTCTAATAATAATAATACTGGGTTCAATAATAATGGATCAAAATACGCAGCAACGAGAACAATATCTAATCAGAAAAAAATGCTACCTCAATTGGTAAAAACACATCTTCGGCTATAAAATCTTTGGCTGAAAGAATAAAAGTCATTCGGAAAAAGGCTTTTTTCGTATCACGTATTGATCCAAATCTTTCAGAGATGGACTTTAAGAATTGGCTTATTAAAGAACATTCTTTAAAAACGTTGGTAGTCACAAGGTTGAAAACTAGGTTTCCATCCTACGCGTCGTACCACATAGCGCTTGGTAACGATGAATTTGATAAACTGAATAACGAGGAATCTTGGCCTTCTGACTCTATATATTCCGTATACAGAGGCTGGCTCCGACAAAGTCAAAAATATAATGAAAATCACGATAAAATATTGGACGAAACATGTGTAGTACCTTTTATAAACAACAACAATAATACAGGTGACCCCTTAATATTAGAAGAACCAATAGCCCTAAGTAACACATCAATTGACTCTACAAACCCTGAAGAGGAAAAAGATTAATCTTAAAGGAATATGAATCTCTAACCTTACTTGAATAATATGCCATCATCTTTTATGACTAAATCGAAAAATAACTTAAATGGTAAATTAAGTATAACATACCAAAATGTCCGTGGGCTAAGAACAAAGTCTAAAGTATTCTATTTAAATGCTACATTGAGTGAGAGTGATATCATCTGTCTCACTGAGACTTGGTTCAATTTGACGTCATTCAATGAAGACTATTTCCCAAGCACTTATCGTGTTTTTCGTGCAGATCGTCCTTCAATAAATGATAGAGATGTTCGAGGCGGAGGCTTATTAATAGCATGCCGTAATAACATTCAAGTAACTCGTCGATCTGACCTAGAACATATAAACGACTGCGTGTGGATCGAAATTCAAACAAGTAAACATAGAAAACTACTTTTGGGCAATCATTACTTACCTGCCTCTGCCTCCAAATGGGAGTTTGGTAACTATTTTGAATCCATTCAGTCCAAATTAATGGCATTTGAAGGAGAGGTCATTATTGTTGGAGATTTCAATTTACCGGGCGTAGTTTGGGACTATGGTGATGCAACGGCATGCATATCAGCAGTAAAAGGCACAGCTTTTACTTGAATTTATAAACACACTAAATTTAACACAAGTTAACGAGTTGCTGAACAGTCACGGTAACATTCTAGACCTAATACTTACCAACATTAACCATATCAGTAGCGAAACACTCTCGGCACCTTTGGTTAAGCCGGATAAATTCCATCCACCAATGATTATCAATATACTAGCCGAATTTTCTCCAAAACACGAGGCAAAGAAATATCTAGCTTACAAAGCAGGCGATTATCATGGGCTGTACACGTATCTTGATCAGTTCGATTGGACCTCAACGCTGCGTGAAAAAAACATTGATGTTGCGGTGGCCACGCTAACTGATACTGTGCGCGATTCTATGAAGAAATATATTCCAGTAAAATCCTATTTACCTAAATCTCGTTACCCTCATTGGTTTAGCAAACAATTAAGGAAAGTGCTTGCCCAGAAAAAAGTATTTCATCGAAAATTTAAGCGGAGAAAACATCAAGCTGACTTTCTAAAATATAAGGCACTAAGAAAGGAAGCGGCTTTATTGTTAGAAAACGACAAACAACAGAATGCGTACACAATAGTCGATAATATTAAAAAAGACCCGAAAAAACTATGGACCTATGCTAATTCCAGGCTGAAACCAGTTGACAATAACATATCGATCAAGAGTGGACAAAAACTACTTACCGCTCCTAATGAAATTGCCGAAGTATTTCGTGAACTATTTAATTTAGAGAAAGATGTAAATAATATCACTAATGTCGCTCATACTGATGTTAACACTAGTAAATATATACACAAACCTAAGATTTGCTCTTATCTCAATAAGTTAACGATTACAGAATTGGATGTAAGAGAGGCCATTACTAAATTAAAACCTAAGTTTTCCACAGGGATTGACCGTATACCGGCCTTTATAATTAAGGGATGCTCGGATATTTTAGCTAAAATCCTGACGCATATCTTTAATGAGTCATTAAGTCAAGGCAAATTTCCGAATAAGTGGAAAACTTCGGTTGTAGTTCCCGTTTTTAAGAAAGGTTCTAAATTAGATAGTAGAAACTATAGGCCAATTGCCCTAATCTGCATATTTGCCAAGATTTTTGAAATGGTATTACACAAGTCAATTAGTTACTGGTTTAAACCAGTAATGAGTTTAACACAGCATGGATTCTGTGAGGGTCGTTCAACAGCTACTAATATCATGGAATTTATGGACAAAGTAACACACAGTCTGACTAAGCGTGAGCAAGTCGATTGTGTGTTTCTTGATTTCAGTAAAGCTTTTGATCTAATGGACCATGAAATCTTATTTAGTAAACTTGGCAATTATGGAATGAGTGGTGATATCTTGCAAATCTTGAAATCATTTCTACAAAACAGACTAAATATAATTAAGTGTAATGGACAAATGACTACGCAGTCGTATGCTACGTCTGTTGGTGTTCCACAAGGCTCGGCTTTAGGACCTTTACTATTTACAATTTATGTTAATGATTTGTCGGAATATATTAATTCTTCAGAGATTTCTCAGTTTGCTGACGACTCTAAACTGTATAGGATTATTAAGTCGCATACTGATTTCTTAGACTTGCAAGGTGACATTGATGGCGTTAATAGATGGAGTAAAGACAACAAAATACCTCTTAATAGTCAGAAAAATACAATTGTTTCTTATACACGAAAAACTAATAAATTTTTATTTAATTACACTCTTGATGGTATTGTTTTATCTCGAGTTGATTACCATAAAGATCTAGGTACAATTCTTGATAATAAATTGCACTTTACTGAACAAATATCTCAAGTTACTTCTCGTGGTCTAAAGACGCTATCAATGTCCCTAAGAATTGCCAAATCTTTAAATTCGGGAAAAGTATTTAAACTATTATACATGTCTCTCGTTAGAAGCATACTTGAGTATAATATTTTAATTTATGGAGGTTGTTGCGAGACAAATCTGGATAAAATTGAGCGAGTCCAAAGAAAGTTTATAGAGTACTATTATTTTAATTTCAAATGTGAAACTCAATATAAATATAATAAGGTAATGGAATACTTGGGACTCCAATCGTTGAGATATAGGCGGCATATGCTTGAATTATGTTTTCTAAAGAAATTATTAATAAGCAAAATAAACAGTCCTTATCTGCTATCGAAAATTTGTATTAATGTCCCTAACCGTCCAACGCGCCTAAAATCCAATTTTTATTACAAAAAACCGCAGCAACTCAATCCAATTTCTAGAATACAAGTAACTGGAAACTTTTATAAAGATCTAGACTTATTTACTCACTCAATTTTTTATATAAGAAAATATTTTAAAAAGAAGGATAACTTATTTAATTGAATAAAAAATAATCCGCAACAACGAAAACTAATTTAGATATTGTATTCGAAACGTTTACATTTTGTTTTACATTAATTTAAATTTTAGATTTTTAATTTAAGACGTCGTGACCCATTGTAAAAAGCCGAAAGGTGTTATGGACACGCAATAAACACTTGATTGAATTGAAAAAAAAAAAAAAAAATTATGAAACTATTTTACATTTTAATTATGAAACTATTTCACATTTTAATTATGAAACTATTTTACATTTTAATTATAAAACTATTTTACATTTTAATTATTAAACTATTTTACATTTTAATTATGAAACTATTTTACATTTTAATTATTAAACTATTTTACATTTTAATTATTAAACTATTTTACATTTTAATTATTAAACTATTTTACATTTTAATTATTAAACTATTTTACATTTTAATTATGAAACTATTTCACATTTTAATTATGAAACTATTTTACATTTTAATTATTAAACTATTTTACATTTTAATTATTAAACTATTTTACATTTTAATTATTAAACTATTTTACATTTTAATTATTAAACTATTTTACATTTTAATTATGAAACTATTTTACATTTTAATTATGAAACTATTTTACATTTTAATTATTAAACTATTTTACATTTTAATTATTAAACTACTTTACATTTTAATTATTAAACTATTTTACATTTTAATTATTAAACTATTTTACATTTTAATTATTAAACTATTTTACATTTTAATTATGAAACTATTTTACATTTTAATTATGAAACTATTTCACATTTTAATTATGAAACTATTTTACATTTTAATTATTAAACTATTTTACATTTTAATTATGAAACTATTTTACATTTTAATTATTAAACTATTTTACATTTTAATTATTAAACTATTTTACATTTTAATTATGAAACTATTTTACATTTTAATTATTAAACTATTTCACATTTTAATTATGAAACTATTTTACATTTTAATTATGAAACTATTTCACATTTTAATTATTAAACTATTTTACATTTTAATTATTAAACTATTTTACATTTTAATTATTAAACTATTTTACATTTTAATTATTAAACTATTTTACATTTTAATTATTAAACTATTTTACATTTTAATTATTAAACTATTTTACATTTTAATTATTAAACTATTTTACATTTTAATTATTAAACTATTTTACATTTTAATTATTAAACTATTTTACATTTTAATTATTAAACTATTTTACATTTTAATTATTAAACTATTTTACATTTTAATTATTAAACTATTTTACATTTTAATTATGAAACTATTTTACATTTTAATTATTAAACTATTTTACATTTTAATTATTAAACTATTTTACATTTTAATTATTAAACTATTTTACATTTTAATTATTAAACTATTTTACATTTTAATTATTAAACTATTTTACATTTTAATTATTAAACTATTTTACATGTTAATTATTAAACTATTTTACATTTTAATTTTTACCCTAATTGTGTTAATAATAAACAATGGATTTTACTTACAGGACGGGTATTTTCTGTGATGATATTATGCGAGAGTATAACTCCTGTCATAGCCATGACGGTATTTACCCAATTGTACAACTTTTCAGTCGGTTTCTTTCCTGGATTAACATTTCTAGTAGCATCAATGCTTCTATTTGGAACTATGGGAGTTTTTATGTAAGGCCATGTTTATTTTTTAAAGCGTAAATAATAATGACGTTTCCATCGCTATGTAATCGTAGGGTTTCAGAAATATACAGCGAGAACTATTACATAAATGACTATGTTAACTAAAGGGTTTTTAATATTTTTTTTTCTTATTTAGTCTGTACAATTCAACCAACGTCACAATTAGTTCATACTTCATAGCCATCTTAATTAATCAGTTTGAAACTTATAAATCAAAACTGAAATTGTGTCACTCTTTGGAGGGGAAAAATTATTTTTTCAAATAACTGGCAATATTAAGTTGAAAAATAATAACAATATATATATTTATTATTTAAAGATGGATTTCACTACGGGCAGATAGTGCGCCATTCGAGAATCAGACGGAGTCTATTGAAAATCATGTAGATATGAAGACACAATCCGATTCATTGAGTTCATCACCTGAAAAAACAAATGCTTGAAATGTTTTTTTGTAGTTATTTATATTTTTTATTGAATATATAATATAAAAGTGTATAAAAATTTCGGATTTTCCTCATTCAATAAAAAGAACTTGAAAATATAGGTATATACTTTCCTTTCAGAGAATTTCATATTTTCAAGGATAAATTGTCCTTTTCTTTTAAAGGGGTAGATGTGGCAAATTTTTGTTACACATGTGTATATTATAATTTTTAATATTTAATATTTTTTATATCAAGCCTCTTTTTCCTCTAATCTTTCATATTTTACCAAGGTTATTTTAGATCATTTAGGTATTGTCACAAAACAGTGACAAGAACTTCGTTATCTTCAAATGTGTATGTTGGAGGGTTTTGTCAAAGCAGTTAACATTAAAAAAACCATCCTTTCCAAGTAAAACAAGTATAATCTTTCTGTAATATAAAAATGAAGGGAAAAGTTCGGGTAACATAACATTATACCTTAAAATAATGGACTTTTTTTAAATATAAAAGGAAAATAAATGATATCTAATAACAAAATAATAAGCATTTAATTGGTCTTAAAAACGAAGATTACTGCGCCACCCACCATTGCTTTAGTGGCGTCTACTAAATCAAACCTCTTACCCCTACTTTACCCTCTCAGCCTGTGAGAATTCAACCAATCCCGTAGAGGTTAGTGATTCGATATAGCAGACGCCACGGAACCAGTGGCGGCGCAGTAGTTTAATTAAATGATAACTACTTTTTAATAAGAGATCATTTAGTTTTTCGATATTTTTGCTTTTATAATTAGAAAAAGGCCGTTCTTTTAAGGTTTAAAGTTATGTTAGCATAACTTTTCCTTTAAATTCGTCGTTTTAACATCCCTCAAAACAACGGAAGTAATTAGTAAATATTATTTATTAAGACTCAGTGTGGCTTCTATCAACGAAGCCCGTGAAAGATTTCATTTATGGCTCAATGCGAGAGTTAAGTATAATCAAGGATGACGGGATCATCCTTGGAATAATAGCGTGCCTAAAACTAAGTTTAGCGCGGTTGTTAGCTAGCTTTATTAATTGCATCAGTAGTTAAGAAAAAATTCAGTTATTATAATTTTATTTACTAGGGCCTACTTATATTAAGCTTAAAATTAGAGAGTGTCACATAATTATAATGTCTAAATCAAGAAAAGAATGTTTGTCCTTTCGGATTGCATTAGATAATTTAACTATAAAATTATCCATTTTCATTCTTCCATGAACCCATTTCTAGAATGTTACGATATAAATTACGTCACTTTGAAGCGAGTTACAAGTAGTACGTTAATGTCTTACATTCCGCAATATTCGCATAATGACATCCCAGTGAGTAATAGCGAATTTCAAGACGTTCCTTATATTGGGAAATACCTCTTAAACCAAATCATAACGAAAATGCCAAAGTACTAGCGAACAAGAAGGTAGTTAGCATTACAGTTTCACACTGAACGTGGTCCATCCTGTAGGACATTTACAGAAAGTCCACCCTGTTTTATATCTCTAATGGTTCCGGTAGCTTTAAATACATAAAGGAAAATTTTCCCATGCTATGCATGTGACCAAAAACGGATGAATGCAATAAGAACGTAGAAACATAGCATAAGCCTCTGGTACCATCCTCGCCTGGGACCTCGCATACTTCTTTGAGAAACTTCGTCCACTTATATTTTGGCTCCACCCACAAACTTTGTATATAGCGACTTCTAGTGGTCGAATATATCGTTCCTATCTCTATTTTCCACGTTAAATAATTCGTTTGGAAATTGTTCCAGTGGTAATAAAGCAAAGCGATATATTTTAGTGGAATTAAGTTTTAAAGTTTTTATTATTATTTAGAAGTTTCTTTAACTATGTGGTTTTTCTTGCTTTGGACTAATATATTATTTACTTGTCTTATACAGTATCCATCTTTAAATCCCAAAATATAAGAGAATAAGGCCGAGAGATGGCGAGCGTCAGTTTTGAAATTATAAGGCCTTCCTATGAACACATTCAAAGTAGTTGATGACGGTAATGAATTTGCTAGATTCAACGGTCGTCTTACATTAATCCGTTTTTGTTGTGACTCAAACTTAAGAGTAACTTTCATACGAAAGTTCAGCTTCCAAGTAAAATCGTTTCGAAGTTGTCATTGATAATCTCTACGCCAGGATTTTCTTTAATATAAGTAAAGAGTGCAATTTTTATTTTTAACATTATTATAACATTTAGCATCAGTATTTTTTATTAATGTTATTTTTTATTTCGTCGTGTTTAACCCCACTACATTCAAAGAACGCGTATGATCGGTCTGGGAAAAAAATGAAGTTACGAGACCACATCGCGTCTACAGCATATAATGTGTATGGTTTTACGAAACCGTTTTATTACACCACTAAAACAGATAGGTCATTAAGCGAAACCTGTTATGCAGGATATCTACCTTATTTCTTATAACGCACGCGGACTTACCCTTGAAATATCTTAATCTAATTGTACGGTACTATATTGCTTGTTGAGTTACAAAACAAAAAGTTCTGATTATAAATAGCTCGCACACTTCCGATCGTAATTTAATCGTGTTCGTTTCTTGTCCTTGACGTTTCGATTAAACGGTGAGGGCAACATTTTCCCCGTGCTCAGAAAAGAAAATTAAAAATGATTCAAATCCGGTTCTGGGTAGCACTTGTACTTTCTTGCTTTAACGTTGGGTTCGCAGCGAGATCGCTTGTTGGTAAGTCACTTGGAAAATATTTTTATATTATAGTCATATCACTATAATAATAATATTTAACTTCTCAAATGTTTTTGATAATATATAGAAGACCTACAGTTTAATCTCAAAGTTATATTGACAATAATAAATTTTACTTTAAAAATATTAAATTATCTTAGATCTGTAAAAATAGATTAATTTTTTTTTCCTTTATAATAATAATAATAATAATAATTTGTCGTCTCAACTTGATGGTTTCGGATACAGGCGTTATTTCGGAGGGGCTAGTCCTTAATATACTGTTTTATAACAATATCTGGCACGTATCTCTAATAGTAATTAAAACTTGCCTAAAAGAGGTTCAAGACCAAAGTGTAGTCTGCTGCTTAGCACTTTTAAATTTCTCAGGGAAAAAATATAATTTTATAAATTCACTGTGAAATTTCACCCATGATCCGACGCGAACTTTAATCGTTATTTTCGGTTGAAATACGTAGAGGTTACAGTGGTTGTATCATAATGGAAAGTTCAGGGTATACCAAACATTACACCTTAAACTAAAGGCGTCGTTTAGAAGATATGGAAATCACTATTAACCAAAGTTTGCTCTAATTACTATTTTCCCACCTTGATTCCGCCAGCTATATCAATCAATTTTATTTCTAGTTTACTTCTAAAAGACCTTATAATTTCCTACAAATTAAAATTTACCTTTTTTATCCACATTTATAATTTTGTGATGGAATTTATTCTCAAATAAACCTTGAAATACTTGGTGTTACAGCCAATTTGTTTTTCTATGAAAAGTTTAAGACTGTAGACAATTAGAGCTAATTCGTTTAAAGTAAAAGTTCAGATAACATAACCTTAAAAGAACTACCTTTTCCTAAATATAAAGGAAAAGTATTAATTTATTAATTAATTTAAAGTATCTTATTATAAAATAATTAGCATTTAATTAGTCTTAAAAAAAGATGACTACTGTACCACCATTGGTTTAGTGGCGTCTGCTAAATCAAACTACTTACCCCTACGGGATTAGTTGAATTCTCACTGGCTGAGAGAGGTAGGGGGTAAGAGGTTCGATTTACCAGACGCCAATAAAACAATGGCGGCTCAGTAATCTTCGCCATTTTGATTTTTTGGGGCTTTTCTCATTCTTTTACAATGCTTTTCTTAGGTCTACCCCCTTTAAGACAGCCGCCTGTTGTCACCAGCCGTACCTGGTTTTTTCCTGAAAATGAGACTAACTCAAATTTTTCAAGACTGACTAGAAACCTGGAACCATGTGAAATCAGAAAACCTCAAGGGGTATTGCCAACAAATGGATTTTGCTTAAAACTAACGGAGTGTCCGCCTCTGCTAGCGAACATAAGGAATCGGCGTGAAAGGCCCACCGTTTGCTACTACGAAGGAGCTGAACCAGTAATTTGTTGTCCTAACATTGTCAAAGATTTACCAAAGAAACTACCATCTCGAAACCTCGTTGTTGCAGGTGATATATTACTTCATCAAATCCTTTGAGTGAGCTCTTATAATAATCATAACGAATGATAGCTTTTTTAAAGAATGTTGGTTAATTAAGGCTGAGATCTAGCGACAAGGGTTGTAGCCGGGCTAAATACTGATGATCAAACTAGCAATGTGCTAATTTGACGATGTCGAAGTTAGTTTTATGGCAATAGTATAAAGGGATTCTATGCTAACTGAAAACCGAACTAAAGCCGTTAGACTTTTATTTGACAAAATATTTATTCAGAACCTCTTAAAGAGAAACGACGAATTGGTTGTAGCGGTGAAGTGAAAGCCGGTCAATTTTTAAGTATAGCAAGAACTCTGACATCGGTACTGTGATATCTATTGTTAAATTGAGGCTTTTAGTTGGTTTCGTTATTTTATTGGATCTCTGTCTTTTATGAAATTATCCAAATCGTACACTCTAAGAAATGGAAGTGTTAAAAACGTGTTAAAACGGTGTAAACACCGTAAAAACACCCAAAAGAGAGTTTTATTACCTTGAGTTTTTAGGGGCGAATTTAAAGTGTAAATTCGGTGTAAAATAACACTATTAAAACACCGTTCGAAATTAAACATGAAAAATTATAATACTGCGGGTTTCTTAAATAAGGTCTTTCATTTTCATTAATGTTTTAATATTAAAGTCAATACAAACAGAAAAAAATTATTGAAAAACGTAATTGTTAAACCTTTTTTAAAGATGATATTCATGAAAGAAAACAGTTTTATCCTTTAAATAAAATTAACAAAGAAATTGGTAATCTGGCGGTGTTTTACCTTCATAAAACTATGCTAAACGTGTTAGGCGACACTCTTACAGGTGTTAAGCGACACTCTTAATAGTGTTAGGCGATACTCTTAAAAAACGAGACTAGGTTAGGTACTGGCAAGAAGTTATATCAGTATCTCAGAGAGAAGGTATAAGATGCCTTTGTATTCGCGCGCCATAGTCCCAGTCCACCTTTCAAAATACAAGGGGGACGTAAAAGGAGGCCGGGCTATTTCGCCTCTCCTCAGTCGGAAAATATGACTGTAATTTTCGTCACTCGCGTCGTCGCGCTGACGTGAGTTTTCAAGAACCAATGAGATGCTGGTTGTAATTTAGAGACGGGGATTGACTCCGGACCTACGTTTGGACTGGAGATAAAGCTGGAAATCTGGCGAATTTATACCTTCTCTCTGAGATACTAGATATAACTTCTTCGTACTGGCCTCACAGTAGGGCCAGCTTGAGAAGCCAAAGTGGGGCACTTGCTTTTGTGACATGTTTTATCATTATTTTGAGAAACATTAGAGTACTAAACGGATTTTATTTTTGTAAAATCTGTAGTGCAAATTAGATTAAACGCGTTTCTGGTGCTAGAAAAACTCTTAGTGAAAAGAGATTATTAAATTTAACAAGAACGTCTATATCTACTGCTTGAACATTATAGCCTCCAAAACTAATTTAATACCCTATGCATTTGTACAAATTAAAAACTTTCTGCCTTTTTCAGAAGTTTATAAACCCGTAAAAATGACTTTATATGCAATAATCCTCGCTTAAAGAGGTATAATTCTGCATGGTAGAACTTTCCTCCCTATAGGTGATGAAGTTCTCTCAATGTTATGAATATAGCACTAATTGCTAATAATACTGCGGAATGGCGGATAATCAAAATTTAATTAAACAGGAGAACCATACTCGATATTTGAGTTATGCCTCATGAGTGGTCTAAATGTAGCTACTATAGTGCTTTCTACGTCATCGGTTTTGTTTTTAAGTCTACGAAAAGTACTAGAATTTCTACTACTATCCTACCAAAAAATATCCCACTCTTAAAGGTATGAAGCGACACTCTTAAAGGTATGAAGCGACACTCTTAAAGGTGTGAAGCGACACTCTGAAAGGTGCTATGCCGCACCCATTAAGGAGTTGCACAACACTATATGAGAGTAAAAATTCACTTTCAGTGCGACATAAGAGTTAAAAAAGTGTTAAACTGCACCTCTGTTGCACAATTTTATACTTATCTTTGCCACCAATTGCTCAAATAAGTGTTATTAAACCCTTTCAGGGGTGTAAATGAACACCTGTAACGGTGTCAAATTTGGACCCATATAAACTAGTTTTAAAGGTGTTAAAGCACACCCCATTTTCTTAGAGTGTAGAAGGAACCCTTGATAATGCTCTATTAGACATAAGAAAAAAATTAGTTCAATTCTTCTTGAGCGCTAGTCAGTGTTTACAGATAATAGACGAAACTACGGAACTAGGTAGATAAGTAGCCCATGACTTAATGACCAATTAAAAGCCTGTACATGAGTACTTAAGTAAAATAGGTATATTGTAAACGCCGTTCGGTAATAGTGGACACGTGCGAACACGTTTGGTCTAATTTACAAACAAAGCATGCACACAGACACCATCCAGTCTGGATACCACCAAAAATTCCCCCTCGTTTTGTAAAATAAAACTATTTCGACTCTAAAGAAGATATTTAAACCTTTTGCCAGAAACTTGAAACGGCCCCGTATCAATAAAGGCTTTTTGATTAGAAATTTAATTGCTACGAACATCTATAAATAATTTACTCAGTAAGCCATTATTACTCCATAACACCTACGCGTTGAACTACCTACTTATTTAGACTGGTCGCTGAAGACGTTTTGCACAATGTATATATCCGACGTTCCCAAGAAATGGCCTTTATTCAGCTTATTACAGTTACACTGTTAAAAAAAATGGAACTGTTTGACACCTTTAGAGGTGTTTCCTAATGCATCCCCAGTAGCACCTCTACTGGTGTTTAAAAGCCCCATTCGAGAGGATGTCAATACGCACCTTTCAAAACGGTGCGAAATAACACCTTCTCTGAAGGTGCTTTTTAAATCCTGTTAGGTGTTTTAATCACTTTGAGTAGAGGTGTATATTAATGACAGAAAAAGTGTTTATAAACCCTTTAAAAAAAGGTCTTTTTGAGACTAATTTGGTGTTTTTAAATTCCATTGACGTTGGTGCTTTTTAATTCCTGTTAGGTTTAAAACATCACCCTTAATAGAGGTTTATAATTATACAAGAAAGGTGTCTATAGACTCTGAAAAAGGTGTTTTTTGAAATAATTGTTTTTCAAAACACATGAGTTACCATAGATTAGTCTTTCAAAATAGCTGCTCAAATCCAGTGGATTAAGGGTAAACGTTGTTTTTGCTGTAAGCCTTATTCAACCGTGTAAGAATTGATACGCGTGCGAAATGGTTACGTTTAACCTTTACTGTATATCCTCAATAGTTCTTTTTAAGGACCTGATTTACATCATTCAAAAGTGTATTTAATTTTCGGCTCACTGTGAACCGTCAAGACCTCCACAAAGTCACACGAATTCATGGAACCAAACCGAACAATGCTTACCAAAATCTTGAAATGTAGCATTCAGTGTAACTAGGAAATTTTAATTTCACGTTTACACTGTATATAAATGTAGTAAAGCTGAATTAAAAAGTAAACACCAAATTTGAAATATTAATATAAAAGATGTTCTTGGAATATTGAAATGAAACAGAGCTTTTTAGCTACAAAACTACAAAATGAATCGTAATGCCGAAACATACTAAATATTTTCATTTAATATTCTACAATAAGAAAATGTTATGGTTTTGTAAGAGATAATTTTATTTTACTCGCTTTATATTAACTTTGATATGCGCATAGTGTTTCGATTCAGATGCAATCTTCATTACTCGTTCTATATAAACTTTCACTTGTGTCGTTCGGAAGAAAGAAGATTATCTTAAATAATTAAATAAATATAAATGATATTAATTTTTTTAATCGTCAGTATTTTACCTTAATTCTAGTTAAGTGGTTTAAAGAAACGTTATTCTTAAAATGATTTTAAATATAGCTATTGTTGACGTTTGACTTCTAGCGTAAACCGTTTTCACAAATTTTGGAAATTTAGGATATATAAGGCGATTGATTGACAAATGGTAGGAATAAGCGCAATTGAGTGGACCTTTGGTCGAAGCCCTGCCATTGGGAGGCTAGTCGTTTCTCGTAACTCAAGCCGATCGCGCGTACATCTTAATCCCAACGATGATAATGGAGTAGAAGCCAATGTTTCAGATTGGCGTGTATGTGGTATACACAGAAGACTATATGATGGTGTTGTCAGAAGCCATTAAGTACAGATAAACTTGTATGTCGTATATACCATTAGAAAAACAAGTGTGGATATTGCGTAATGAAGTAGAATTTTTACCTCTCCGAGTGACGATGACGTCACGGAGAGGTATTGCACTGGACGTGTCTGTGTGTCTGTCTGTCACCGTGTTCACAGTTGGCAAATCGAAGCAATTTCCGGACCGCGTTCGCAGTATACAGAAAATTACTTCGTTGCTATATCCAGCTTATTTAAGGTCAATCATTAACTACCCGTTACACCTTCATCTACTGTCTAGCCACCAATTGTTTCACCCAATGCCAACCGGTATTGGCTTCTTACAACAACACCATGCAATAGTCTTTCGTGTACACCACATACGTCACACGCGGCGAGCGGTTAGGGTTACGAGAAATGTCGAGCCTCCGAATGGCAGAGCTTCCACCAAAGATTCACGCAATTGCGCATTTTCTTATCTCTTAGTGTGAATCAATGACCTTTTATACCCTTAATTTACAAAAGTTCTGATATAGGTGTTCCCTAGAAGTATAACGTTAAAGATAGCTTTGTTTAAAATTATTTTAGGAATTAAGTTTCTTAAACCGACTTAACTATAATTAACGTAAAATACTGACTATTAAAATAATAAATATCACTTATATTTATTTAACTATTTAAGATAAACTTCTTTCTTTGGAATGACAAAAGTGAGAGTTTATATAGAACGAGTAATGAAAATTGCATCTGAATCGAAACGCTGCACGCATATCAAAGTTAATATAAAGCGAGTAGGATGAAAAGATATCTTACAAAACGATAACATTTTCTTTTTGCAGAATATTTAATGGAAATATTTTAAATATTTTTCGGCATTACGATTTTTATAGTAGTTGTGAAGCTATAAAGTTCTGTTTCATCTCAGACACACAGAAACGTCCAGTGTAATACCTCTCCGTGACGTCATCGTCACTCGGAGAGATAAAAACCAGTCTCAAGGGGAAATTAAAGTAATTTTTAGGAATTACTCTAATTCCAAGACATTCCAACATATTGAACTCTTCGAGAATTATTTTCCAATGATTGAAAAATCATAATAAGTATGAATTCCCTCAAATTATTGGTATAAGGAAGTCCAAAGCAATTTTTAAAATCTTTGGGATATTTTTAGGATCCTTCACTATGCAGGTTGAATTAATAGGTGATTTCAATCTAAGGTCATATCAAAAACCTTTCACTTAAAAAAACACCATATCAGCTAAACAGTGTTAAGTAAAGCCCAAAGGTGTTTATTCGTTCCATTCAAACAGATTTATATAAAAAACAAAATTTTCGTTTTTAAAAAAAATTGATAAGGGTCAATTAACACCAAAAGGTGTTTATACGTACCAGTGAATCACCATTTCCTTAGAAAATACCTTAAAAGAGTCAACTAGCACCTTTTTACGGATAAAACACCATCTCAGTTAAAAAAACTCTAAAAAGAGTTTATAAAAACCTCAAGGTATTTCCGAACACCCATGAAACACTTTTTTTCTAACAGTGTAGTGTCAGGATATATCGCAGTATACTTTTTGAACAGTATAAGTATGTCCTTTATTTCTATATTCGAGCTGATTGTTGAGGTGGCACTATCCAAATTTGATCGACGCCACAGTCATACCGATTTATTTATTTCTCTTTACAAACTTGAAGCTGGTGGCGGATCTTTCCTTAATGCACTTTCAATAGCTACACTTGTTTTTCGCGTATGCGAGGTTCATACACTGTCCACCCATACCCACAAACATAACATCAGCTCAGAACATGCGAGACAATGTGTATATCACATTAAATTTTCTTAACTATAGATAAATCAATGTATGTAATGAGCGATTTTTGAATAATTGGGCTT
The DNA here is from genome assembly GCA_019434445.1 of Phalangium opilio. Classification (NCBI taxonomy): domain Eukaryota; kingdom Metazoa; phylum Arthropoda; class Arachnida; order Opiliones; family Phalangiidae; genus Phalangium; species Phalangium opilio. The sequence goes on along the minus strand of JAEQBA010002014.1, from coordinate 228,571 downwards.
AGTTTAGATGTAACCGTATTTCATTAAAATTTTCTTTCTCTTGAATAAAACATTTTCTGTTGGCAGGATGTGGAATTCGGCCAGTGACGGCGCCTATTAGACGCGTAGCTCGAAGCTCAGGAAGTCCACTTATTGCGGGTGGAAATGATGCTGTCCCATTTTCATGGCCATGGATGGTAAGTGTTCTCTAATACTTACCTAAGCGTAAAATATTTTAATAACCTTGGCGTCAAGGGGGGTAGACACTTGAGAACTCAGGTGTACAATATGTCTTGAACTCAATGTACTGTCAAAGCTGAACTGTGAGTTCCGAAGGCTTTGAACTCAATGCACTGTCAAAGCTGAACTCTTTTGAACTCATGATGTACACAGAGATCCAGAGCGTCTACCCCCTCGCTTGGCGTATAAGTATGGATGTGGAATCGTAACGATGCATTCGGGCTATAATATTTGGCGGCCTTCCTTTAGGGGCCAAAGCACCTTCAATATAAAACTGACTATTTCATCTAGAAAATTAAATTCACGAGCGTAGCTTTTTCATTACATAGGCGTAAAAGTTTTTAAATCGTTTCAGGTAGCAGTTTTTCGAAAATCGGGTAATACCTACCGATATCATTGTGGAGCGGCACTGATCAGTAAAAGTTATATTTTATCAGCTGCGCACTGTTTCGCTGGTGGTGGAAGAACGAAGTAGTTTAACCGTGCATTCCGTCGCTCAACAAGAAACTAATTTTATATTGACTTTAATTCAGTAATCCCGACCTTTACGCCGTTCGCCTAGGAGTTCACCGTCGGAAAAACGGAACCTTATATGGCTTGACTTCAATACAAATACATGAGCAATACAATGTCAGACGCCACTACAATGATATTGCTATACTAAAACTTAACACGGATTTGCCGATAGAAACAAACACAGTACCCGTTTGCTTGCCTCCCAAGAATTCAAATCAACCCTCTGGAACTGGAGTTGTTGTTACAGGGTGGGGAGATACGTCTTTTGGTAAGTATTTTTAAAACACAAATGTACAAACGGAGCCTCAAAGCAAGTTATTTTATATCATATTTAAATTCGAAAAATATTGGCTTTCTGCCATGAAGATCATTGATATCATGTCGTAGCACTTATTGAAACGAAGCTTGCTCTTTATTCACTCAAATCTGATACCGCCTTGACGTGGTTTTCCAAACCCGATAACCCTTTTCAGCGTGAAAATTATTAGAATTATTAGAAGCCGGATTTCAGATTTTCGCGTTTATGTTACCAAATTCAAACCATTTTCGCTAAAACTAAAATGAAGGATTTTATAGTCTTCTTGCTTACAGTTTGACTTTCGGCGCCTAATTGCCGTTTTAGAACTTGTCAACCTTCAATGCGTTCTATATTTAAAAATCTGTCGCTCTATCACTCACAGAAGTCGTGGAGTTCGTTAAGTATCAAATTTGTGATGCTTTCAATATGTTAACAGGGTTTTAGTAAACGATAGTCCATGAAATTCATAAAATAACCAGCCATGGTTTTCTTTCAATCGAGAACTATTTTACTTTGTATGAAATTACAACAATTATAGCCTTTCATGTCCATTGTAAAACAAGCCGGTTGTCACTATTTATATGTGTAATTTCTGGGAATGAAATTTCATCCACATTGATGCGGTGATTCCGACTTTGTTTCTCTTACCACCAGCCCCTAACAACGGAAGTTGTTTTGCGAACGCCCGCGAATGTTGCAGCAGTAGTTTGTTTCAGTTACTCAGAGTTGAGACCGCGAACTCCTAGAAATGGAGCCCGTAAATAACGTTCCGTTCCAAACCTGTATTAGTTTGGCTTTATGGTTGTTCCCTAAAAATCATCGTTTTATTGAATTGGAAAGTTGTGAAAAATTACTTTCTAAAATACAAAATCACGAAGATATTTGATAGGGTTGATCCAAAGACTATTTAGCGTTTAGTGTGAACATAGACGGGAAAATATTCCTGGTTTCAACTCGATCCCTTAAAATACTGCTCAAAACCACATAGTGTATAGTTTTACCAAAAGTATATATAGATTTCAGAAAAAAAGTGCACATCGTTCAAACTTGCTCGCACTATGTAATATGAGAAGTCCTATTTTATCCCAGATTAGTGTCTACCCCCTCTGAGTATGATTACCTTCCCGACCGTGTCACAGGAAACAAGCCGTGAATTGGCTTATAACATGGCAAATACCAAAAATGATAGAACATCAATTGTTCTATCGTAAGCTAATTTTCTATGACGCAATCGTGTTGAAAACAAAACACGACTGCGTAATAAGTCAGACGTGAAAAAATTAATAAGGGTTGATTATTTTCAAGGCAAAATTTTATATCATTACTCTTTAGGGGGAAGAGACAGCGAAACCCTACGTGAAGTTGGACTCCTCGTATTTTCTAACGGGGAATGCAACGAGTCATATTACAAAATAGCTTCGGCGTCTTTTCCGCAGGGCGTGACTAATAATATGATATGCGCAGGCCAAAGAAATGGAGGCAAAGATGCTTGCCAGGTATTTTAAATATTAAAGAAAATGACATATAATGGATAAATCAAGCCTCTTTATTCAGTAATTATATGCAAATAAGTCAGTTATTTTCTAAAAAATTGAAAATTATTTTAGGGTGATTCCGGAGGTCCCATGGTTCATCATAACGGGGACACTTGGTCTTTGCTTGGTTTAGTTTCCTTTGGATATGGCTGCGCCCAAGTGGGTTTTCCTGGAATTTATACTCGGGTGTCATCTTACATCGACTGGATTGCCTCTAAAACAAATAGTCTCGACCGCATGACACAAAACTAAATATTTAATAAAAAAATTTATTTAATTACAATTTATTTCATAGATTTTACTAAAGTTACAAAATATGTTTTATTTATATTAAGACTAGCTGTTACCCGCGGCGTCGCTCGCGTGTAATAAGAACTTCCATCAAAATGATACAAAGAATGGGTATATTTTACTGATGACTAATATTTTTGTAGCAACCTAGGAGCGAATGCACTCGGCGTTGCCCGTCAGCCCGTCGGGACATTTTTTATTACTTTTCACGCGGACATTATTCCATAAAGAAGGGGTTTTTTAGTTTTTGGCCGCCATTTAAAAAGATGGCAACAAATCGAACCCAAAAGACCATTCAGTCCGTCTATAGGTTAAAGGAAACCCGTGTACTAAATATCTGTGAAATCGGTTGAAACGCGCGGACTTTGTTGCATAGAGAAGAGTTTTTACATTTCTGGGCGCCATTTTTTAAGATGGCGTTGGATTGGAAAAATCTTTCTTAGTACGCGCCTACTACTTATGAGTAACGTTCCTGCAAATTTTCAGCCTTCTAGGGCAAGCGGTTTGGGCTGGGCGTTGATTATCAGTCAGTCTGTCAGTCAGTCAGTCAGTCAGGACTTTGATTTATATGGATATAGAAATCATTCTTGCTGTTAATACCATTACAATTTTTATTGACAACAGCGTGGGCTATGGTTGAGAGCCCATTTCCTAGCCACTAAACCATATCGTATTAAAGAAAGACTTTCTGTTATTTTCAACCATACAATGAGGCCAAGAATGAAATTGCTTCTGTAACTCGATATGTTTTGGTGACTAGTATATCTGACTCTCACGCAGCAAGTAAAGTTCCTTATATATTCAACGAAGCCTATTTACAATGATGTTAACAGTGAGAGTGGTTTTTTAATCCAATTTTATCTAGTGACTAGGCTCTCACACGGAATTCCCCTGGTTCAGTTCCTAGTATCAGTGAGCACTTTTCCATGCTAGTATAAGATAATTTGGTGTCGAACGTCACATTATCAAAGCGAATCCGCCTCGCCTCGTGCCATTTGTTTTTCGATAAAGATTTATGCTACGAAGTTATTCCGGACCTTTTACCGATGCAGTTTTTATTCGAAATCACCGCCGACTTTCGTATTGAGACCCATCTTTTGTTCCACTTATATTTTGGACCGGCTATATACTCAAATCTTGGATTGACCTTATAAACGGGCCAGTGCCGGACTGCCGAAACTGATCGTTCTCCTTGACGCGTTAAGTAAAGTCTTCTGCTACGAGAGCGCGTTCAGTCGACCGATTTATAATATGCTCAGTGTCCTTCAGGTTCCATTGAATAACACGGGAGACAATGGTCGCGCGCCTATTTTGAGGTCCACAGCTACAAATGCGGTTTAAACCTCACGTTAACGGGTTTTTGGTAGCTTGTTTCGTCCAAACCTCCAATGGGTTTTGTGGTTAAAGTAAAACTGTTACGCAAGGCGGTAAGGGACCGTCCATAAACTACGTCACTCAAAAAATGTCATTTTCCGATCCCCCGTCCCCAAGATCATTTTTCGTCACGATTTCTCAGACCCCTCCCCTAAAATCCACGTCACATTTCTTTAACCCATCCCCCCAAACGCTATATGATTTGTCTTAATTTATGAATTTAATATGATTAATTTAAAAGGAGACCCTTTCTTCTTGAGCGATTTAAGCTTTAGCAAATATCGTGATTGAGTTTTAGACCTTTATTGTCTGGATGTGGATGAGCTTTTTTATAACCTTCCAAAATATTTCCATAAAGCTTAGTTAAGGGGTCTGCTTAGTAGTTTTCGACATTGTCACAACGAAAACCTTGGGTTAATCGACGTTGGGCTTCAGATTTCAAAAATTTGCGAAAGAAACGAAACCATTTTAATCGGAAGGAGATTCCGATTCATCCTCGCTAATGCTAGTGGCGAATAACCAGTGACATTAGAGAGTTTGAGCTGACACTACGCGTACTCTACATAGCAGTCTTTACGCGTACATGTAGGTAGTGCAGTGAACTGACTGTTTATTTTAAATGCGCTCTTTAAATTGGCTACACCTAAGCGTAAGTAGGAAATTATTCCTTAAAGTTTCTACTATTTAAGCTATGATGGAGTATGAATATTATTAAATTATTGTAGAGGTCGTTCCCACGGTGATCTTTGAAATGCTGTGTTTTTCATCTAACAAAAGAGTTAAATGGCCTCTTACTGAATTCGTAATTAAATTAATGTTAAATGTGACGTCACGCATCAAAGAACTCCTCCCTCTACACTTGTCACGGAACATCACAAACTTACAAACACCCTCCCCCCATAACCATAAAGACTAAATAATCTTACTTAAATTCAACGTTGTGGCAAAAATATCGACTTGTTGATTGATTAGTTTGACGTTTTCGTGTAAGTTTTGATTTTGGTATGGATGTAAATGGTATGGATCCTCCTAGCATGGGAATTATGTATAGTATGTTATAATGTCTATGGGTCAGTCAAGGTTAGTATGCTTAACAGTAGCCACGTCAGAATTTTAAGGCTGTCTGCCGAGTCGCGTCATCTATGAGGCCACGATGAGATAGGAGCAGCTGCATACATTTATGTTCCTATCTCTATGACAGCGCCCTCAAACTCACAAAATCAACAGAAAAATTCAAAAACTGGTTGCGAATACCAAATAATTTGGTCAATAGACTGTTAAAAACATTGATTTTCAAATTTTTTTATACGCTATAGAATAGTCGGTTTTTCGAAGCTCATTCATTATTTGGTATTCTAGAATTTTGAAAACCATTATTCGATTCGTCGGTGCGAATTATAGTAAACGTCAATTTTGACCAAATAATTTGGTCCGACCAGGAGAAAATAGCAGGAGTGGCCCTCTAGCAGGGATACGCGAGGCGTCACATTCTCGATATTTTCCAGCGTTCCTAGCTCGGTCGTTTTCGCTGGAATTCGCGGATGAATACACGTTTTAGAGGTGCTACGGCGAAAAGTTGATAATTCGTCTGCTTCATAGTCTTAGGTTAGAGTTAGGTTCGTCTAAGTTATAACAGAACTTACAGAAGTGCTTAAAAGTCTTCTGATCTTGTAAGTAATTAAAATTTTAATAATAATTAGTTAGTAATTATTGAACTTTGAACCAGAAGATTACAAAATGGATGAGATTGAGTCGAAAGAAGCCTTTAAGGCTATAGCGCTTTATGAGAAACGAAGTTGTATATTTTGCCCCGCGCATTTTGAAAGAGCAGACAGCTCTAGTTTAGTGTAAAAGTTTGTCGCAAGAGGGAACAAAATTGAATTTAGCACTACTTTCGCCCTCTCCCAAGAGCTCTTCCTGATTGGCTATCTATATGGCGAGAGTGTTTTCGTTGGTTTTGGGACGCCTTGCACTGGTCAAAGCTACAAAGAGCCACTCCTGCTATTTTCTCCTGGTCCGACCAAATAGTAACGAATAGTCTGCACTTGAAGGAGAGAGGAATGGAGTGGACGGCAGCGTAGTCCTCCCAGTATCCTCAGCGGTTAGGTAAGGTCGTACCGGACGAAATTGTAAAGGACGCTCCCTCTATCTTAAAAATAGAAGCTAGTTCTCGTACATACAAAAAGGCGCTACGCAGCAGCACTTGGCAATCGCCTACCGAAGGGTAGGGGCGTGCGCGAGGTACACTGGGAGAGATACGAAGCCGCAGGTCGCCCTTCATCATTTCCAATCCATCTCACCTGAGTCACCTCCCTTATCCCTGGTCTGCACATGAACGCTGGATCTCTAAAGGGACCGGAAAACGCCCGCCTTCCACTGTACAAACCGAGTCCTCTCTAGCATAGCGTCGGCGGAAGGGATGGGGGTTGTGAATTTGGGTACACTCAAGGCCATTCGGTCTTTTGTTATTCTGAATAAACCTATTGAAAAGATATTTAAACGACCTTGGCCGTACCCGTTGTTTTTATTATTTTTTTTTTACAAAGCAAACGTGCTATAGAGAAAAATCTATTCCGTTTACCAGTCCCTTTAGAGATCCAGCGTTCATGGCAGGGCCGGAAATAAGAAAAAAATCTTATAGGACATGTGTCCAGTGACCCCCCATTTGACTGGAAAATTTATTGGACATTGTCCACTGGAGTGTGCTAAAATAGTGTCGCATCTTCATAGTCAAGCTATCAAAACTTCGGAAAATCTATTGGTCAAAATGTCCAGTGACCCCCTTAGTTTTTTAAAAAGTTATGGGACATTTTAAAATTTTATTGGACAATGTCCAGTGTCCTGTGCTTATTTCCGGCCCTGGTTCATGGTCTGCACCAGGCTGGGAAATAGCACACGTCCTCTGGTCCAAAACCAGTTTATTAATTGCTTGGACTAGTTTTTTAATTCAAGAAGTGGGGGTTACTGGTCCTCGGGACCAGTTTATTAATTGCAAATCTATTGGAGAGCAAAGGCTGGGACCAGTTCAGAGACCAGTTAATTATTTCAGACACTAGGGGGTCACTGGTCCAAAGGACTAGTTTAAAAAATATCCTTATTTCCCAGCCTGGTCTGCACGAGCACGGCCCTATCTGGTAAACTGAATTTCTCTTACCATGGAGTAAAAGTATGGGAGACTCCCGCACGGACCTTTATTTACTCTAATTTTAGTAGAACGGTATATCATTATGTCACTGGAACCATACTGGTGTCTCACTAATAATACTTATTATTGAACCGGATATATGATTAAATTCTTGATTATAATTTAAATATTCACAATAAAAAGACAAACAAAATACTAATTTACAGTCCTAATTCCTCCATGACGGTCTGCTAGAAGAATTCCTGGTCCTTTAAATTCAGGCGCCTTTTTCTGGTGCATCTTACTCACGCATGGTTCTTTTGTGGATGATTAAAAGCTAACTATTGCAATTATTACTTGTTTAATTATCAGTAAGTTTAAGATTTACCGCCCGCGAAATTCAAGGCCCGTAGTTTTGCGGTACTAGGAATTTCAAAATAAATTTTCTCTAATTTCCTGATAATGAGTCAAAGAAGGGGTCGAAGTCAGTCTGAAAGAAGTCAGAGCCAGACTAATACTCAGGATGGCACCCAACTTTCACAATCGGAACCTTCCACAAGTGGATACGCGAATCAAAGAATAAAATTTTATGTAAGATAACAAACTTTCATATTATTATGGAAATGAAACTGTCCATTTTCCCCATAATATAAGGCCCAAGATTGTGTGCGTTTCCTTTTAATCGCTGATAAGGAAAAACTACCAATTAAGAAGCCTGGTTAGTAGACTGACCCTTGTTTCTAATTTTCTACAGCAGAGCTGTGCTAATTAATTAGTTAACTAATTGAATTTCTAATTAATTATCAACATTTACTAATTGAAAATGATAATTGAATTTTAGTTACCTTAGTGCTAATTAAGAAGTAATTCTAATTAATTAGTATGCATCAGAAAGGTAATTATCTAATTAAAATTTAATTAGATTTAGGATTAACTAATAGCCAATTGGATTTTAATGTCTAATTGCTAATTGGCTAATTAATTAGTTCATAAATATTTACCTAATTGCTAATTGGCTAATTAATTAGTTCATAAATATTTACCTAATTGCTAATTGGCTAAATAATTAGTTCATAAATATTTACCTAATTGCTAATTGGCTAATTAATTAATTAGTTCATAAATATTTACCTAATTGATATTTACCTAATTGATATTTACCTAATTGCTAATTGGCTAATTAATTAATTAGTTCATAAATATTTACCTAATTGATATTTACCTAATTGCTAATTGGCTAATTAATTAGTTCATAAATATTTACCTAATTGCTAATTATAATTCAATTAGTTGTCAGCTAATTAGCACAGCTCTGTAATCTACAGTTGTTAAATAATTGTTAATTACCCGTTTTTTACTTAGCTATTGTGAAAGCTATTTTTAACGATAGAGCCACTGAATTCCCCGCTGTTATCAGCGAAGCTGAAAATATCTTGCAAACTGTATACGGTATTAAATTGGAGAAACTTCCTGATAGTAAGGGTTACATATTAGTAAATAATACACCCGTGCTTCATACGGAAGCGGTTCCTTTCTGGTTAGTAAAACAACCAACAAGGCCTAATTTGATCGCACTCTTAATTAATAATTGCGTGTTTTATAGGGATCCATTGGAATTGTCGAAAAAAGGCGTTCTTATGATTGTCTTATCAATTATTTTCATGAAAGGGGGCTCGATCGCTGAGAGTTTGTGTTTAAAATTTAATTACGAGCTTCAGTGGCGTTGCTAGGCCTTTTTTGGGGGGAGGGGGGCTATAGCCCACGCAAATTCCAAACTTAGGGCCTAGAAAATAATCCGTAAACCCTACCAAAAAATTGCTGTTAACAACCTAAAATTCTGGAGCAATATGTGAAAAAATTTTCAATATCAAACAGAAAAATTTTGAAGAAAAGAACAGATGGAGAGAAGTAAAATGTTTTACGTTCTTCCGATGGGAGTCCCAATAGTGTGGACTAAAAGCTAACCAAAACTAAAAATCAACCTAAGACGAGTGAAAATCCTTCATAATCGGTTCCGTAGTCTTTATCTATAAAAGGTTGTATATCTCTAAGATACGAATAATTTCACGTTGACACAAATTTACTAATAGTTATAAAGGTCTACACATTTTCCAATGAACCCATTATGCAATTTTTAGCCACATCGTAGTATACGAATACGATAGGCTCTTAGTTTGACCCGAGCCGTAGTTGCTGTAGTAGTAGTGGCCGGGGTTGTCGTTATCGTCAGATTTTAGCTTAAATGGAACTCGATAGTAGGGGTGTGCGGGTACCCGATACCCGAAGCTTACCCGTTCGGGTATCGGGGCGGGTACTTTTCCAACTATTCGAAAGTACTCGGGTAGTAAAAAATACTCCCCCCCCCCCCCATTACCCGTGTCAAGCCGAAACCGGTTGTCGGGTTATTCGCGGGTAGAAAAATAGGAATCAGAGGTCGGAATTTTTAAGAATGACGAAATGCCCAGAAACACTGTTTCAAGGTGGAATATGGTTCACATAAGGTGATAGTTTCTTTCTGAGAAAGACTAGAATCACCGCACACAGCGCGACACACCTATATCATCCCCTTGCCGGTATTCTGTGTTGAAATAGGGACTTCTCATTACTACGTCATGAAACGTCAGGCTACCTTCCACTAATGCTAAAAAAACATACTAGGAGGAGGGGCTTATATAGCTTTCATTGTGTAAAAAAAACAGAGCTGTGCTAATTAGCTGACAACTAATTGAATTAGAATTAGCAATTAGGAAAATATTTATGAACTAATTAATTAGCCAATTAGCAATTAGACATAGAAACTAATTCAATTCAATTAGAAATTAGGCATTTATTTATCAAACTAATTAATTAGAATTACTAATTTCTAATTAATTACTTGTCTAATTAAGGTAAAAAAGAGACCATAAGTAAACATAAAAGTTTAAAAGTGCCCATGGATTTAGTACTTTGGTAATGCAAAGTTTAATGTTTTAATGCCATTGAAAAACGGGTACGGAAGCCATGAATTATTCTCGAAAAATGAGACAAGCCTCGAGCCTTCCGTCATGTTAAAATTTGACTCATTTCTTCATTTTCTTCCCACAGTGCCTATAATGGACCCCTGAGTAGTAAATACATGCGCACTGCTATTAATTCGAGTAGGTGAAACAGTCGAAATTTCGAAATGGGGCAGTTGCGAACTACGAAATTTTCTACTAGTACTAGTATTCTCTCATGTTTGAGGAGCTGAAAAATTTAGAGTAGCACTAAGGTTTCCTCATCGATATAATAAGGCTTTTCCATATTCAAATAGATGAATCAAGAGTTAATTCCTCGATTTTTTTACAACAAATTGGCGTAAAAGATTAATTGAAAATTCAATTGGCTAATTAGTTAATCCTAAATCTAATTAAATTTTAATTAGATAATTACCTTTCCGATTCATACTAATTAATTAGAATTACTTCTCAATTAGCACTAAGGTAATTAAAATACAATTACCATTTTCAATTAGTAAATTTTGCTAATTAATTAGAAATTCAATTAGCTAACTAATTAATTAGCACAGCTCTGAAAAAAACATACCATAATGGCGCTGGGGGCGGAGTTAAGCCTCAACTGCCAAGTCCCTATAACGCCTAGAATTGACTTCAATTCAGATATAACTGTAAAAATATTGTACTGAAGGGAATTTTTGAAGGAAGTATCTATTTATTTAACCCTAATTATCCGAAAGACATTTGGGTACCCACCCCGATAACTATTAGTCTTAACTTTTAATACCTGACTATTACCCGACAACCATTTTTCGTCCTAAGCCTAATTACCCGAATACCCGACAAAAATTCGGGTACCCGCCCCGATACCTGAAAACAATATTTTTGATTACCCGAACCCGATTTGAAATTGAAAAATCACTACCCGCACACCCCTACTCGATAGTACCTCAACCCACCAATAGTGGTAGCTGAGCTCAGTTAGAGATTTTATTTTAATTAAAAAATTTTCACACCACACCCGGGAATTGAGTCTGGCTGGCTGGCGCAGCAGTAAGATACGCTACCACTGTGGGGTCGGACACTTCTGATTTTTGTTTAGGGTCTTTGAATTTTTTCTTTTTATTTATGTGCTAATTAAATAGATAACGTTGTGGCTACTATTAAGTCCCAGCCATTGGGCCATCTTGTTTATATTAAGTTCTTATAATAACTTTAAAATAGTTTGCCCAGATTTAGCCCCCCCCCCACCCAATTTCAAACCCTAGCGACGCTACTGACGAACTTAATTTTAACTCGAATTTGATTGAGTTCACGTTATAGATGATCTTTGGCTATGTTTAAAAAAGTTTGGAATTACTAAAACGGGATATCACGAAACATTAGGCAGTGGTAAAAAGCTTATCATGGATGAATTCGTGAAACAACTCTACTTATCCTACGTGCTAACTGGCTTAAGCGAGGAGAAAACCTACGAATTCCAGTGGGGTATTCGAGCAAATTTGAAAGTTAAGAAGAGGGACGTTCTCAATTTTGTTTGCAAGGTATAATCATGGATAAAGAATGCGCGTGCGGAAATTTCTTTTCACGCTATAGGATCGGCAACTCCCTATTTCGAACGACAGCCTATTCTGTATATACTCTGTTACAACATCGGTGGTCAGCACAAGCAAAGCTGTTTCTCTATGTAACGTAGCTTTGTACGTGCTGTCAAGAGAAATTACCTACAGCCTTCTACACGTATTTGAAACTAAGGCCTAGAGGTCCGTGCACTCGAGCTAAAAAACTCGCGGATATTTTAAATCCTGAAGATCCTGAAGTTTTTTGTCTCTTGACAGGACGTACAAAGCTACGTTACATAGAGAAACAGCTTTACGCGTGCTGACCACCGATGTTGTAACAGAGTATATACCGAATAAGCTGTCGTTCGAGATAGGGAGTTGCCGATCCTGTAGAGTGAAAACAAATTTCCTCACGCGCATTCTTTATCCATGGTATAATTATTGTTGATTGTTTGGTTGACTCTTTGTGTTGTAAGATTTACCAGCCTTTTACGTTCTTTACCAGGTTTTTGGTAACGGAATGAAACCAGAGTCTTGGGAGGAACAGTACAAACTGGTGGAAGAGGAAGGGCCAGCTCCTCCTCACGATGACGTCACTATTGCCAATGATGATGAAAATATGGAGGACTCTGATTAAAATCATAAAATGTCTTATTTTATTACTTTTTAATTCTATGACTATTTTTCTTTTCAAATGTAATAAACATTAAAAAAACCAATTTAGTTTTTGTGGTTATTTTAACATTTGTGACAATGGATTAATGATATTTGGGGGAAAGCATTGAGTTGAGAAAATTACCCCTAGAGTGGCCTTTGCTCTAACCTGCCTATTGAGGAATTAGTGGTGCTTGGGACACTTTTGAAAACATTGCGGGATGGACAGCTTCCAAGTTTATCACGCGATGGTGTCGCCATCTCGAAGGCTAGATAAGAAATGTATAATTACATGTATTCTTGAAGTCAGTCAAATTTCCAGCCTTTTCTTTTAGTTCACTTGGTTGCACCGAGATAGCGCCATAAGCGCGTGATATAGTTAACTGGGTCTTCCCGCCTTTTCTTTTAGTTCCCTTGGTTACACCGGGATGGCGCCACAAGCGCGTGATATATTTAACTGGGTCTTCCCGCCTTTTCTTTTAGTTCCCTTGGTTGCACCGGGATGGCGTTGCAAGCGCGTGATATAGTTAATTGGGTCTTCACGCCTTGTCTTTTAGTTCCCTTGGTTGCACCGGGATGGCGTTGCAAGCGCGTGATATAGTTAATTGGGTCTTCCCGCCTTTACTTTTAGTTCCCTTGGTTGCACCGGGATGGCGCCACAAGCGCGTGATATTTTTAACCGGGTCTTCCCACCTTTTCTTTTAGTTCCCTTGGTTGCACCGGGATGGCGCCACAAGCGCGTGATATTTTTAACCGGGTCTTCCCACCTTTTCTTTTAGTTCCCTTGGTTGCACCGGGATGGCGCCACAAGCGCGTGATATAGTTAATTGGGTCTTATATCCTAGCGGATGGAAGACCACTCTAGTGGTAATTTTCTCAACTCAATGGTTTCAGGCAGGGCCGGAAATAAGAAAAAAATCTTATAGGACATGTGTCCAGTGACCCCCCATTTGACTGGAAAATTTATTGGACATTGTCCACTGGAGTGTGCTAAAATAGTGTCGCATCTTCATAGTCAAGCTATCAAAACTTCGGAAAATCTATTGGTCAAAATGTCCAGTGACCCCCTTAGTTTTTTAAAAAGTTATGGGACATTTTAAAATTTTATTGGACAATGTCCAGTGTCCTGTGCTTACTTCCGGCCCTGGTTTCAGGTGACCTAATTCAGCCAATCATATTATCACAAAACATACGTGTCGTCTGCTTCGCATCCTAATTTCCTAACTGCGTGTGTCTCGGCGCTCTCGGCTCTCGCGTCTCCACTTATTTTTGTCCATGCTTATTTCTTGAATGATGAATCGGATTCGGGAATTGGCGATTTCTCTTGTGTATTCTGCTGCATTGTCTGCTAACGGCGTGAGACTGTTTTTGTAAACTCTTATTTTAGAATTTAGAGGTTTTGCAAGACTAGGTAATAGTAAGTATTGATGATTTTAATTTTTTGTTGCCAGGATTACGAGTATAAAATTTTTTTCTGTTAAATTTTTGATGAAACCTGAGTTAGTAATGTTACTGATCAGATACATGTTTTTGCTTTTGATGTCAGCATAACACTAATATTGAAGTTAGGCGTGGCGAAAGATTTATATTGTGGTTTTTGGGCCAGGTAACCTAGGTGCAATGTGCCATACAGGGAGGGTGCAAGAGCAGCAAGAGCAGCAAGACAAGCATAATGTATAACCCATCAATAGAGTAATGGCAGCCCTCTGCCTTCGACTGTATTAAGCTCTATGGGGAAATAACATGGGGTGCCATTAGTCTATTAAGTTAAATTGAGTTTGTTAAATAATTAAATTAAAGATGGAAATGGCATAGTTATATTTTAAATACGTATAGATGACTACACTTCGTGAAGAAATGCATTCCGCTTCAATCCTACCCCCTATAAGCCTGGAATTGGGGTTAAATTTTTAACAATTATTCATTCAATACCGCTTTTTCAATTCAGGGGCCTTTGCCCTTTGCCCTTCCACCAGCAGGGTTGCCACGGGTTAGGGAAATCCCGGAAAAGTCAGGGAATTTAAAAAATTTCAGCAAAGTCAAGGAATTTGATTTTGGTGGGTAAAATTTCTGGGTATAAGTCTTTATTGAAAGAGTAATGAAAGTTTCTCCTCATCCTTATCTCTTAACACAGAGTGAACTCTAGAGCAATCCTTAAAAATATCTGGAATTGTTTTTGTAAAGTAAATCCTCTCTAAAAAATCTCTTAGACTGTTATTTATAGTTAAAATGTTTCTTAATCATTTTGGCGCAACAAATACACTGGAAAACCTAATGCAGAGAGTTTTGTTTAATTATAAGCACTTAAAACGCGCTGTAAACATTTACACTTTCGGCCTAAAAAGGTCAGGGAAAACCTGGAAAAATCAGAGAATTTGGTTCTGAAAATTCAGTGGCAACCCTGACCAGACGATTGGTATTCCACGAGGCTTGTGAGAGAAAAGCTAGCGGTTTATATAGTTGCTTGGCAAACTTGGCCATCTCAGAGGGTGTATTCACTAAGCCCAGGTGCCAGGCTTATTTGAAAAAAAAAACTCAATATAGAAATGTTTTTTCAGAAATAGTACCCTTTTTATTGGATGGCTGGAGGCATGGCAGTTTCAGCAGCCTTAAATATAGTTCCTGCTCTAGGCACAATTAGCTGGCTTGAATCTATTTCATCTTGGAAATTGAGTTCAGTGTTAAAACTAGTCTTGGCTGTGTAGAGAAGGCATCTGAGGCTTATTTAATGTACATCATAGTAGAAGTCCATTAAATTAGCCTAGGAAGTGAACAATTACAATGGCTGGTATAGCGTACGTCTCTGCTGGGGTAAAAACTCCTTCTAACTCCATGGATAGGGGGTTAAATTTTCCCCCCTTTCCTAACACAGTTAGAAATCTCGAGCTCCTCTCTAGGAAGTCTTTCTTGGCGTGAGCGGGGCCTGACTTCATCAGCCCATGAACGCTGGATCTCTAAAGGGTAGATTGTTTGCTTTAAAAAAATTAAAAAAAGGAACGGCTACGGTTGTTAAAGGGAGGGTGAAGTAGAAAATCAAGTGGTTTTTTTATCGATTCTTCTACTAATTATAAAAAGGCAGGGGGTTACGCGATTGGTCGGACGTCCTTATTTAAAATTATCCTTTAAATCTGAACCTAATTTGAATTTTTAAATCATTCGCAAGTATTTCCTGAATGTTTGATTATGCAGACTGGTCTTGTAATTAGTAGAAGAATCGATAAAAAATCACTTGATTTTCTACTTCACCCTCCCTTTCAAATAGTTTTTTTTCAATAGGTTTATGAAGAGTCATAAAAAACTGAATGACCTTGACTGTTCCAAAATTCACACCCCCCATCCCTTCTCCTATGCTAAAGAGGGCTCGGTTTTACAGTGGAAGGGGGCGTTTTCAGCCAATAGTTTTTTCTCTCTCGATAGGGCAATTTTGGCGTACGAGTCGCACTTAAACCGGAGATCTGAGAAAAATTACCGCGAGGTGGCGAATGTGTCGCCTTTCTTCAGTATCGCTACACAAGAGAGGGGAGTCCCAAACCCCGCTTTTGGTTACTTCCTAGGCTAATTTAATGGACTTCTGATCATAGGCACTAGGCCTGTGCGGGTAGTGATTTTTGTATTTCGGGTCGGGTACGTTTAGTTGAAAAACTTTCAATCGGGTCCGATACCCGGATTTCTAAGGGGTACACGAATGATTAGCCCAAACAAAACTACCATTATTTGGGTGCTTTTCGGGTACCAAAAACTCTTCCTTGAATTTCTGTCTGGCTGTATCACTTAGTTCTTCTCTAAACTAGTGGCTTTGTTCAGTTCCAGTTGGAAGAAGAAAGAAAGCCAGGAGCCTGGCGCCCTCACTGGTGGTTTTACGCGCACCTTACCCCTCCTCCTGGGTGCCAAACCAATACCCGATTGTTGCAAGCCTTGTCACGAGTAATAAGCAGAAAAATTTAAATATTCGAATAGTTCCAGGTATTAAGAAATTACGTTTTTGGGTTTCGGGTAGGGTACCTGACCGGGTAGTTGTCGGGTAGCGGGTACTCGCACAGGCCTAATATTCAGTCGAAAGACGTGGTACAAAGAAACTTAGTTTGTTTTATTTTGAAAACCAGCAGTTTGGGGAATTGGTGGTGCAAACTCTTGAAAGACAAGGACTCCATGTGGGGTCTTTGTATTTAGGCGTTACGTGGTGCCTTTATTGTCGCTTTAAAGGACGCCACCAGAGGCTTGGGAGAGGTTTATTTCAACACGCACAAATGTCTTACCTCCTTTTACTATTGTGAAAGTTACAGTGCCAACATGCCTCTGGTGTCACCCTTTAAACAAATGAGACTAGATGTTGACTGGCCCTCTAAGTTTAACAAAGGCTCGTTTAAGCTCCACCCTCGTGGATGAATTCTATTGGTTCCTGCCTTTGTCAAGCTAAAGTTGGTGTGTAATAGATCAGCCAGCATGTTAGGGACTCTAGAAAGAGCTGACATTTACTTTAAAGCAAAGCGCGGGTCCAGCGGATCCCCTACAAGTTGACTTTCCTTACGAACTCCAGTTTTGGCTTGGCGAAGGCAGGAGGCATTTGTGGGCGGGATTTATGAGTGGACTTATAAATCCCGCCCACTAGCCTTTGCCAAGCCAAAACTGGGGTACAAGAGGAAAGTTACCTTGTAGGGGATCCGCTGGACCCGCGCTTTGCTTTAAAGGACCACCACAACCAAAGAAAACCATGCTAGTTGATTTTTTAATTATGTAAGGTATTCATGAACCCTTAGCTTTCTGTGATGATGCGCCATCTACGTTCGTAAAATCATACTAAGCCTTGGGTGTCTTGGCCCTTAAGAACATTACCTAATATTCGCAATTAAAGGTGAATTTTACCTAAGATATGTAAATTTTTAAAGCAGGGAAGTAAAATTTACCATAAATCAAAACAAAAGATTTTTACCATGAATGGTTACAAATTCAATCATTCCAAAAATATTTTGGTGTTTATTTAATCTATAGACTCAGTTTCTATACCACCTATATAAGGACAGTCGATTCTTCATTTTTTAGTATAGTAGATAGCTGGTAGCCCTGCTATAGAAGCGTTGCAGAGGCTACTGATACTAGTGTCCTCTAGTCGTTGTTCTACAGAACATTATTAGATTTTCGAAGGGCAAGGGAGTACTACTCTCTTATAGAGTATCTATGGGCAGCTAGCGTCAATAGGGTGTTTCCGCCAGAGTAAAAAGGGGGAAGAAATAGGGGTGAAAACCGGTTTTCAGGGGATGTCAACATGGCGTCCTAACGTGGCCAGAGCGGGCAGCCGGCAAGGGGAGGGGAAAGGGGGAAGGTAACTTGACGTCACGCGCAAAGACCCTATAGGCCAAAAGTGACGTCAAAGCCCTAATATTATTTTATTAATTTCTTTTTTGAAAGGAGTGCACAATGTTTCCTCTTACTAGCAATAGGTGGCGTAGTTTTAAGCAATCGGTTTTTGTCCACATGATTCATAAAACCAGGCTCGGAACAGAGTTGGAGACTAACATAGTATACAATAAGTGGAGACATTATGCATTCCCCATTTCTTTTCCCCAAGGAAATAGGACGTTAACATCATTTGTGTCTTAGTGACGCTAAGTTAGCATTCCACATGTTTCTATACGACGAAACTATCGAGGGTGTTAGGGTCGCTTTTCGAAAATAGGTGTACACCATCCAAAGGCAGATGCGACTGTCCTTTAACATCCTCTGACCTATACCTCACGTATCTAATCCTATTATCCAATTAAAAATTATGAAACATATTTTTATATTTCAGTTTATTATGTTAGGATTGCGCATGGTCTATCCAGCCATGCTTACACTTCGGCAAGAAGTTCTTTCAGTCTACAGAGAAATTTTGAGAAGTGGACAAAAATGGGTCGCTGCTTCTGGAAAAATGGAAGACACAAAAGCTCAAAAAGAATATATCAAAAATGAAGCGAGATCGTTGTTTAAAAGAAATAAAAATGTAAGATTTGTTGAAGTGCAGGTTATACCTTAAAAGAACGGCCTTTTCTAAACATAAAAGGAAAAATATAAAACATAAATAAATGATCTCTTATTACAAACTAATTAGCATTTAATTAGTCTTAAAAACGAGGACTTTTACTCCGCCATTGGTTTAGTGGCGTATGCTAAATCGAACCTACCTTACCCTTGCCTCTCTCAGCCTATGAGAATTCAACCAATCCTGTAGGGGTTAGAGGTTCTATTTAGCAGACTCCACTAAAGCAATGGCGGCCCAGTAGTCCTCGTTTTTAAGACTAATTAGATGCTTATTATCTTGTAATAAGAGATCATTTATTTTGTTTTTATATTTAAAAAAAGGCCTTTTTTTAAGGTATAATGTTATGATACTTGAACTTTATTTTGGTATTTACACTACAAAGATCATAATTGAAAAATATCTTCCAAATTGTAATTGAAAATTTTCGTCGAATTTCACTACCAATATTTATGTCTATTACATTTTGTGAAAATCTGCGAATTTTGTTTGGTTTTTTTAATGTCTGCTTCTATTTAGGCCGGGGACACTATTTAGGCCTAAAAAGTATAATCGGAAAAAAAATGGGCCTAAATATCAGCCTTAAGAACGTTGGCTATTTAGGCCCGAAATTTTATCTACCCAATTTTTGGGCCTAAATAGCAACGGCCGCGCGGCGAAGACTATTTAGGCCCAAAATTTAGGCCTAAATAACTAGCTTGCACCCATCATACTCTTTTCGCCCAAGATTTAGGCCTAAATAGTCGTCGCCGCGCGGCCGTTGCTATTTACGCCCAAAATTGTATGGCTTACATTTTTGGGCCTAAATAGCTGTCTGCATTATAGAGACTGTTTAAGCCCAAAAGTTGGGCCTAAATAGTAAGACGTTGGAGACCGGCTATTTAGGTCCAAATTTTGGACTTAAAAAGACCGGGACTATTTAGCTTCGTTTCTGGCTATCTACTTGAAAGAACTTTATGTTATTTACATTTGTTTTCTTGTTTACCTAACAGCTGTCAGATGAAGTGCTAATTAAGCAACATCTAGAGGAGGCCAAAACGAGATTAACTATGGGTAAGGATTATTAATTGGACCAAAAGTTGGATGAGACTAGAAATTAAGGGTTGTAGCATCGGCAATAGATAACTGCACTGCTAAACAAATTTTAGTGTTTTTGGGTGCTTTCCCAAAGCCTAACTGTTTGTGACCCCAAGTCGTTAACTGCCCTTTAATTAGAATTGTATCGAGAAATTTTTAAAAAGGTCTTCACCACGTCATAAGTGCGGACTGTTTTAAAATATGTATGCCGAACTGTTTATAGTCTGTCAAACGAAAGAAGAGCCCTGAGAAATTTGTCCAAATTGGTGTCGCCACCATCGACCCCATAGTACTTTATCAACTTGTTTTGTTTTGTCAATAGTCGGCTGTAATATAGTCTGCTATAAACAGATAGGCTTAATCGCAATAGAACCAATAAATTTTGCTATATATATTTAATATGTTTATGTTTCATGGTTTTTTACGATCATCGAGTATTAAAGAATATAAAAAAAATAAACGACAAGACACCAGTTTTATCTTTGTTGAACTAGCATTGCAATATATTTTAATGGCTTAAGTTAAAGTACTTGTCCATAAGTCTAAGTAGTAAGTAGTTCAGCATCAAAGCGTCTTCAGTCCACATCTTCATCAGAGTCTTCGCTGTCTTCTTGCATATTAATTTTAAGAGGTTCAATTGTGGTTTCGATGATGGAATCTTTTTCCCAATACTCATGCATTATATTCTCGACGTGAACTTTATGAAATAATAAAGCGTCACAAGTCCAGACCAGAACCCTGAAGTACGAAATTGACGAGGTTGCTAAAAGTAGAGGTCACACGGTAGTGAGGATTCCAACGTACCATTGCCAGTTTAACCCGATTGAACTAATATGGGCACAAGTGAAGAACGACGTTGCGAAGCAGAATTCTGGTTTCAAACGCTCGACGGTCAAAGATGCAACATTGAGGGCCATTGAACGTGTGACACCAGAGAATTGGCGTAAGGCAATAGAGCACGTCGAGAATATAATGCATGAGTATTGGGAAAAAGATCCCATCATCGAAACCACAATTGAACCTCTTAAAATAAATATGCAAGAAGACAGCGAAGACTCTGATGAAAACGTGGACTGAAGACGCTTTGATGCTGAACTACTTATGGACAAGTACTTTAACTTATGTCATTAAAATATAATGCAAAGCTACTTCAACAAAGATAAAACTGGTGTCTTGTCGTTAATTTTGTTTTTTATTCTTTAATACTCGATGATCCTAAAAAATCATGAAACATAAACATATTAAATATATATAGCAAAATTTATTGGTTCTATTGCGATTAAGCCTATCTGTTTATAGCAGACTATATTACAGACGACTATTGACAAAACAAAACAAGTTGATAAAGTACTATGGGGTCGATGGTGGCGACACCAATTTGGACAAATTTCTCAGGGCTCTTCTTTCGTTTGACAGACTATAGAACATATGCATATCTATAAGAAAATAATATATAGCTCCCTATAAGTATGAAACTCTCCATTTAAGTCATGTAAACAGCATTTTCTTCCATTGAAGTTTGTAATTAAACGTTTCTAACGCCACCTATTAAGAATTTTTCGCGGTAAATAAGATAAAATATTTGTTTGGTAAGCTTTCCAGTTTTATTTCGTAATTAATTTGTTAAAGGTCTTGAATTTACCTCCAAAAACACGATTAAAAATGTTTTTTTTTATTAGTTCTCAATTAAAAATTTGTGAACTATTGAAATTTCTCTGACACAAGAAATATTTTTTTTTTTGATAAAATTGAATAACAATTTGCACATTTCTAAGCTTTTGACTAATATTTTAACAGCAATTCACTATCGAAATCCTTATCCGCGCCCTGTGAATTTACCTCCACAATCGCTCACCTTTAAACCTCAAGGCAAGAAATGGCATACCCAAGAAAAGCTTCGAAAAATGTCCAGGCCCATCTATATTAAATCCCTGGATGATATTAATGATAAATAAGTTGCTAATATTTATTTACTAAATAGATTATTTGTATCACATTCATTAATAACTGACAAGTTACAAAGAACTCGGGCTTGAATGTAATATTAAAATTTTTATTTAAGTTTAAAATTTGGTTGCAATGAGAACAAAGTAGCCAAGCTGTAATGGTAGAAATTTGAACAATTTACTTCTTTCTGCGTCACTGAAAATAATAATTGCTGAGATAGGCAGTAAACGATGACCGATGCATTGCTATAGGCTCAAAATTAGCCAACATTTTGTATATTAAACACTTATGCGACCAATAGATGCCGCAACCTCACTTTAAATAGTACAGTTAATAAACTATTGTATTTACGAATGTAAAACTAAATTAATAAAAATGCTACAACAGTTTTGTTGTGTGTTATTTTTATATTATCTGAATAACTGGAAAGTAATAATTTATAAAAATTATTGGAAAATACGTAAATATAAGATTTATTTGAAAATACATAGTTACAGGAACACATGGTAATTATAAAATTAATTTGAAAATATGCGTATTTGCAAGATCTCTTTGAAAATACGTCATGAGATTTGTAAGAAAATACGCCATTATAAGAT
Organism: Phalangium opilio; assembly: GCA_019434445.1. Lineage (NCBI taxonomy): Eukaryota > Metazoa > Arthropoda > Arachnida > Opiliones > Phalangiidae > Phalangium > Phalangium opilio. Next base: position 206,384 of record JAEQBA010002014.1, on the reverse strand, counting down.
TTATATGAAAATACGTCATAAGATTTGTATGAAAATACGCCATTATAAGATTTATATGAAAATACGCCATTATAAGATTTATATGAAAATACGTCATAAGATTTATATGAAAATACGTCGCTATAAGATTTATATGAAAATACGTCGCTATAAGATTTATATGAAAATACGTCGCTATAAGATTTATTTTAAAATACGTCATAGGATTTATTTTAAAATACGTCAGTATAAGATTTCTTTGAAAATACGTCATAAGATTTATATGAAAATACGTCATAAGATTTGCATGAAAATACGTCGTCATAAGATTTATATGAAAACAAAAAAGGTTTGCATGAAAATACGTCATTCTAAGATTTATTTGAAAATACGTCATTATAAGATTTATTTGAAAATACGTAATTATAAGAATTATTTGAAAATACGTAATTATAAGAATTATTTAGAAATACGTAATTATAAGAATTATTTAAAAATACGTAACTATAGAAATTATTTGAAAATACATCATTTATGGAATTATTTGAAAATTCGCAATCATAAGCTCTTTTGAAAAAAGTCATTACAAAATTTGCAATCAAACTATTTAAAAAAAGCTTAAAATTCGTAATCATAAGGTATTTTTATAACTTGATTATAAAATTTGCAGTATTTTTAAAATTTTTTAAAACTTTATTATAAAATTTGCAGTATTTTTAAAAATTTTTAAAACTTTATTATAAAATTTGCAGTATTTTTAAAAATTTATTATGAAATACCAACACGCATAATAAATTCATCTCTTCGAGAATATTAAATACAGCAGTGGTTGTGAACTTGAAATTCTTGACATCATTTCTAGACTTTCTATGAACTGAACATCACAGGCAAAATTTTAAAACATTCAAGTCAGTTGATTTTTTTTATTAAAGTAAAAGCTAGCTAGCTAATTGGGCCAAGTCATCTTGCGACTTATTGCCACTTATCTAACGCCTTTACAATGCATAGAGGGGTGGTGGCTAGCCCCTATGCCACAGCTAACCGACAGCGCCCTATACTAACTATTACCGTTAACCTCTGCAAGTTTTGATGGAAAGGAGAAACCGGGTTAGACCGCGGAGGAAAACTCCTTTAACAAGCGGGGAGAGAACTTGCAAACTCTACGCAGAAGGATTTCTTCCCAGATTTTTCACCCGGTGCCACAGTCCGGGATCGAACCCGGGATCCTCTTGGTGCAAACTCTACGCAGAAGGATTTCTTCCCAGATTTTTCACCCGCTGCCACAGTCCGGGATCGAACCCGGGATCCTCTTGCTGCGAGGCGAAAGCGCTAACCGCTACGCCACCCCACATAAGAGGATTAAGTATAAGATTGTTTGGACGAGAGAGCTCGAATCTTAAATAAGCTTAAAGAGAGTATTGAAATTGAGGACTTACCACAATTCGATACCGTGTTATGGGAAAGAGGCTTTAGTTACTTTAACAATCAAGTTATCGCGAGCGTTTTGTAGGAAAAATTTTAGTTCTCTTTTACTTTAAAACCGTGTTATTCGAACTGTCTGAGTCTGTCTCCTTAAAATATAATATATACAAGTATTTATTTCACACAAACAAGAAGTTTTTTTAAAAATACATTGATTGCATGCTCAAGTAACATTTTGAAATAACTAAAAATATTTTAACTTGAAAGTTTTTCTATGACGAATGGATGAATAATTGCCGAAATGTTTATCGTTAAAGTTAAGTCTGGTATCACTTTCCTCGTCTTGGCTGAAAAATATCAGTAATTCTATTAAATCTGCTAATCTTTATGCTTCCAGTCAGTGCCGGATCAAAACCCTCGGGGTCTCCTATAGACACTCGAGGGGCTCAATCGGATATGATAAGTGATCATCGGGGGCCCTCTGAGTGATAAGTTTTCACATGTAGATATGATATTACCATGAGTTAATAATATGTTAGCTCCCTATAAGTTACTCAGGCAATTGGTTTTTATACTCCAGCGTTTTCTCCCGCGCCGTCGGCTTCCCAATTATATGCGACGCTCTGCGGCTGCCACGTGAAAGAAAATCTTATTTACCCTTCTTTCTGGTTTTCCCCGGAAGCGCGTGTAGTGGAAGCTAGCCAATGATATCGGAGCTATTTAAGCAGCCGAATATTTCGCTCAGTAGCCTCGGTTAAGAAAACAGTTAAGAGATCAGTGGAGCGACGACTCGAGGTCGAGGAGTACGAGGCGGGATTTTTTTTTCGACAAGAGAGAGCGCAACATTCTGATTTGTTTCCCGCGCGGGCGAAATGAGAAGAAATCGCTGGATACATTACTCCTATGGAGCCTGAGTAACTTATAAGGAGCTAATATATTATTAACTCATGATATTACCAAAAAGAAATAGAAATATTTCTATTTATTTTCGATATTACCGATATTATCAAGCGTTATCGTAATATCATGGAAGAAGAAGGGTGTAATGGAATGGTGAGGTGAATAGGCAGACGGCAACGCGAAATGTAGGGTCACGTGGGAAAACTCTCCTCTCCTCTCGGCACTAGCTGTAACTCGAATACTGCTCTGCGCAATATTGCCGCGCAAGCCACCTCCTTGCGCGTACAGAGAGACGGATACACTGTTTCGATCCGCTCTCTACTGCCTCTACTACTGCGCAGTAGCTTTCAACGTTTGTGATAAACTCGGGAAGGAAGGGATGAAAAGGGGGAAGTTAACATTTTTCAACGCGCTCTCTTTAATACCCAACCAAGGGAACTCCGAGAGCATGAAGTTTGACTTCAGCGACCTTTAAGCCGCCAAAGTAATGACCGCATCACTGACCACCCACCCTTTGGGCTGAAAATCGCCCATTTAAACATACGCAGTCTCAAATTTAAAATCACGGAGATTGAATACATTTTAACAAGAGATAATATCGACATCCTGGGCATCACCGAAACATGGCTAACGGACGACATACCTACAGATATCTGTAATATCATGAGTTAATAATATGTTAGCTCCCTATAAGTTACTCAGGCAATTGGTTTTTATACTCCAGCGTTTTCTCCCGCGCCGTCGGCTTCCCAATTATATGCGACGCTCTGCGGCTGCCACGTGAACGAAAATCTTATTTACCCTCTTTCCGGTTTTCCCCGGAAGCGCGTGTAGTGGTAGCTAGCCAATGATATCGGAGCTATTTAAGCAGCCGAATATTTCGCTCAGTAGCCTCGGTTAAGAAAACAGTTAAGAGCAGGGCCGGAAATAAGAAAAATTTCTTATAGGACATGCGTCCAGTGACCCCCTGTTTTACTTGAAAATTTATAGGACATTGTCCACTGGAGTGTGCAAAATAATGTAGCATATCCATAGTCAAGCTATCAAAACTTCGAAAAATTTATTGGTCAAACTGTCCAGTGACCCCCTTAGTTTTTAAAAAAATTATGGGACATTTTAAAATGTTATTGGACAATGTCCAGTGTCCTGTGCTTATTTCCGGCCCTGGTTAAGAGATCAGTGGAGCGACGACTCGAGGTCGAGGAGTGCGAGGCGGGATTTTTTTTTTCGACAAGAGAGAGCGCAACATTCTGATTTGTTTCCCGCGCGGGCGAAATGAGAAGAAATCGCTGGATACATTACTTCTATGGAGCCTGAGTAACTTATAGGGAGCTAATATATTATTAACTCATGGTAATATAAATGGCTACCCTTTCTGGAGACAGGATCGCCAGGGAAAAATTGGAGGAGGTGTGGGCATCTATTACAAACCACACCTTCCAATCCAGCGTATCCTTATCGAACAACTGGGTTGTCAGGAAAACTCGCAACTAGAATCTATGTGGGCCGAAATGATTTATACAAACTCTAGTAAACTATTCATTGGTTTTCTGTATATTCCACCTTCACCTCAGATTGTAGACTCTATTACTGACCTCCAAGCCATCATAACTTGCTTAAAAATGAAACCTAACGTTGAAATTATCATTCTTGGGGATACAAATTGCGACCTGTTAGCCCATCCACTTACCCCCAAAACCAACATGCTTATTAAAGCCCTCGACACCTTTAAGCAGTTGATCCAATCTGCAACCAGGACCACCTTGAACTCGAAGACTCTTATCGACCACATTTACTCTAATTTTCCTAACAGAATTACCGAAACCCGGGTACTAACCTGTGGTGTATCTGATCACGACTTAACCTGGGCCGTATACGACAAAAAACCACTCCGAAAAGCCATCATATACAATGCTATACCAGAAATCTCAGAGCAATGAACACCGATGCTTTTGTTCATGACCAGCAGTCAAGACTCGCAACAATTGAACCTATGTTAACTGATCCAGATTCCGCCATAGCAGCATTACAAGCTGAAATCACGAACTGTCTAATCAAATTTGCTCCGCTACGTAGGAAGTTTGTCCGTACCAAAAACTCTCCATGGTTAACCTCTTTTATTAAACAACAAATGCATTTGCGCGATAAACTGAAAACAAAGTCTCACCACAGCTACAATAATGGCCCACATCTCGAACTTTATCGGACCCAACGAAACCTGGTCACCAGCCTGATTCGTGAAAGTAAAATAAACTACTTTAAAAATAAACTCTCGAAGAACCCATCAACCACAAACTTTTGGCGAACCCTCAAACCCTTCCTGAAATCTAAAAAAAAATAATACTATTAGTCAATTAAAATTTAATAATGAGACAATAGTGAACCCCCATGACATTGTCAATACCCTTAACTACCACTATAGCACTATTGCGGAGATTTTGGTAGATAATCTGAACGGAATACGTTTATGTAACCCCCAAGCAGGGATATCCAATCCTAAATTAACTAATGAAAAACTTACCGAATTTCCGCTAGTAACAGAAAGTGAAATCTTTAAAATGTTTAAAACTATTAATGTCAACAAAGCTTGTGGGATCGACGGGCTTAGCCCTGCCTTACTCAGGGCCCTATCAGCCATAATCTCAAAACCCATCTCACGAATTTTCAACTTAATCTTTACTATACTGGTATCTTCCCGTCTCAATGAAAAGTGGCCAAAATAGTTCCTATTTATAAAGATGGTGACACAAAGGACCCTAAGAATTACCGCCCTATCTCGATCCTACCAGCTCTGTCCCTTACTTGTGAAAAAATAGTTCATGCTAATTTATACAATTACTTAAACCATAATCGGTTTCTTTACGAGCTTCAGTCTGGGTTTGGAAAACAACACTCTACCATATCCTGTATTTTTCACCTTTTCGAAACTGCCCTAGAACATTTAAATGAAGGTAAATTTGTCCCATTGCTTTTTCTGGACCTCTCCAAAGCCTTTGATACGGTCCAGCACCATGTCCTATTGTCGGACCTCAGTAAATATGGTGTTGATGGTCCCGCGATGGCATGGTTCCAATCTTATCTCTCTGATAGACAGCATCAAGTTTCCCATGGTGGCTATACTTCTGATATGCTTCTTGCTAAGCACGGGGTCCCCCAGGGCAGCGTTCTTGGCCCCCTGTTATTTAATGTCTATACTGCTGGTCTACACCATACCCTTACCCATTCACAGGCAAATGAGTATGCCGATGACACAGCCTTAATTTCGGGTGACCTAAACCCTCAGACCTTGATTCTAAACGCCGAAAGCGACCTAGAAAACTTAATAACCTCCCTGGAACACAGAGGCCTTATACTTAATAGGAACACATCCAACTTCATGCTCCTAGCCCCTAACCGAGATGGTGTAACTCAAACTAGCACAATTACAACCATGTGCAACAGTACAATTAAAAGGGTCGCTAATTATAAATACCTGGGTATCTGGTTGGATGAAACCCTAGACTGGCGTAAACAGACCGATTATGTCTCAAAGAAAGTCAACTCCCGCCTCTGGTTACTCCGTCCATTACAAAACCACTTAGACATCGGGACACTTAGAATGCTTTATAAAGCTTGTGTACAGCCAATCTTACAATATGGCAACATTTTTTACTACAATTTTCCAAGAGGCAATCAAGCAAAACTAATCTCTGTACACACTCGTTGCTCAAAGCAAATTGTTAATTTTAGTAAATACTCCTCTGCTACCAAGGCCAGACAAATAGCTGCGTTCATGTACCACATGAGCTTGCTAATCTTCATGTTTAAAGTTCACAAAGGCCAGTTACCGGAATACGTATTAAACTGGTTCTCAATCCTAAACTCAAATCGCAAAGTCCAAACTCGTAGCTGTGATAAAAATTTTCAAACAGAAACATGCTTAACGAAGTACAGATCTAAGAGCATTAAACACCAGGGTGTTAAGCTCTGGAATTCTCTACCAGGGCAAATTAAAACTATTGAATCACTAAAAACTTTTAAAAAAGAGGTTACACCTTTTATCAATCAACTGTTAACGACAACGTAAACACCACGTTAATCTTTTATTTAATTTAATTAAAATATCTGACTCTATTGTAAACAAGACAGTAGTCTTAATAGATGTTCCAAATAAAAAGCAAATTACTATTATCAAAAGCGGATTATGCTTCACACATAAAGTACGTAAGTCCCATTTTTCCATAGCTTTGGCCATGGATTTCATGATATTCCCGAAGTAAAAACTAAGCAGACGAACAAAAAAGCTTTTAACCAATCATGAGCCCCCTAATCATAGATAACCTCTTTAATGCCAGACCAATCGGCGACGGCTATTACTATTTTCTTGAATGGGAACTCGACTCGACCTCGCCGTCGACATAACCGGGAAGCCCGGAAGGCGAATTTCGGTAGTCTTTATAAAATTTTTAACGTTTTAAAGCTAAAGTTTCGAAATTTTTCGAGACATTTAATAAGTCTTCAACTAAATATTATAAGATTTTCATTAAATTTCAACAGAAAAATAGATCTGCGAATAAAATTAGACACGAAAACTACACTAAGCCTTGGCTAGATATCAGCGGCTGAGGCCGAGCGGCGCATCTCGAGCCGCCGGCGGCCGGACTTGCCGTAACGGCGAGAACAGAAAAATACCTCGTTAAAAAACAGATACACGGCGTCTTAAATAGTCCAAGCAAAAGCTACCCAGATTAAAAGATTTTCGTGCTTTACTCCCAAATAATCTTTCGTATTGGGAATAGTTTTAACTAAAGAATATTTCAGACACTCTACTCAATATTTATACTAGTTCCCTAATTTCAACAGAAAAATAGCTATGCGAATAATAATAGACTCTAAAACTACACTAGGCCTTGTCTAGGTAACAGCGGTATGGTGCCGGTATCCCGATTCCCGAGCCGCCGGCGGCTGAGCTCGCCGTAACCGCGAGAACAGAAAACATTCATCGTAAAAAACAGATGCATGGCGTCTTAAATAGTCCAAGCAAAAGCTACCCAGATTGATAACATTTTAACGCCTTACTCCCAAATAATCTTTGGTATTGTGAATAGTTTTATCTAAAGAATATTTTAGACACCCTACTCAGTCTTTATAGTAGTTCCCCAATTTATGTACCTGGTAAATCGGTTCTTAAGGTGGAAGGATCGGATGGATCCGAAAGAGCCGCGTTACTGAACTATTTCCCTCCGCGTAAGGGGAGGTTCTTTCCTAGGAGCTTAGAGAATATCGTGTAGCTCCCCCAGGCACATGTTACGTACTTCATGTGTAAAGCCTAGTCGGCTTCTGCTATTATTATTATTACTATAGGACCCTTCCATACACCCTTCTTCTTCCATGATAATATTTCCTGAAATTGAGTGGTGTACAAATGAGATAACGTTGCTAACAAAGTTTCGAATGCATGGCTTTGCCGATTTCTACAATTTTTTTATTATAATTCAATGGCACGCTTATGAAACCCCAAGTGGGAATCAAGCTTTAAAATTAACTGAAATATGAACTTTTTTCTTTAATCGTAACTGAAGTGAACTAAAAATACCTTTAATTTTTCCAGCTCTCTTTGACGTTTTCTCGCTTCCTCTCTTTCTATGAATAAAATAATAAGTGGCTGTACGTTTTAAAAAGACGGCATTTAATTAAGATTAATTTAGAATTAACATTGTCTGACAGTGCCAATTTAGTGAAGAAATGTTTGACAAATTATTCCAGTAAGTTTGACTATGAAAAATGTTAATTCCAAATAATTAAAATATATCGAGTCATTAAGCCAAAAGTATATGTATTAAAATAAAAAGTCTCAATCAAGCAGGCGAAAGGATGCCAGGTTATACCGGTTTCATTCTAAGTTATATTACTGTGCCTGCGGTTTCTAGTATTTTACACATGCTGATGACTAAAGCAATAATATAGTTCGCTGAATTGTGGTGAAGGACCAAAAACTTAGTCAAATAATTAAAAAGTTTTAAATCTAATAATTAACGGTTTAAATTGTTTCGGAGTTTTTACTTGCGTGAAATAAGTAATAAAAATTTAAACCATTTTTTAAGGACGTAGCTCAAAATGCCTATGATTTGGCGAGAACTCGACCTTCATCGTCTGCTACGTTAATAGGTTTGCAAAAACACATACAAAGATGGGAAAGCGTAACTTTTGATATAATTTGTATACTTTTGATAAAGCCAAGGACAACATAGAAGCTTCACAGGTAATGCTTGTGCTAACGCTGTAATACTCTGAAATGTGGAAGAAACAAGTATCATATCCCTTTAATGCCCACTTCATGGACCAAGCGTCTGCTATTACTAGAAAACCTTCCACTTCTTCAACTATAATTCTTACACAGTGCAAGAGAGGAGAGAACCATTTCCTGTGACGCTTCTTTTTTTCCTTATAAATCTTAATTTATAATTAAGTGATTTGTTTATTTATTTACGTGTCGCGGATTTAATACCCTGTGCCCTTCGGTGACGAACGTGCTGTCCTGTAAAATAATTGATGGTTTGCAATTATTTCAACATATTTAAGCAAAATTATTAGAACTTTTCTAAAAATGAATTTTTTTCATATCTATACGTGAGTACTACTCTATCGCTGAAAAGCAGAGAAACGCAATTACTCTAGTGTATTCTCAAATACCATCACACAAAAATGCAATCAGAATCAGCACATAAGCAAACCATGATGTTGTGATCAAAAAATTAAAGCCGGAAGCTTATAACAGAAGTGAGATGAGACTAGAAGTACTGAGCTAACCAAATTCTTCACTCGGCGAAAGTGAATATTCTTGATAACACTCCAACGGTTGGCCCTCTAGTGGCGGTTTCAGAATTTCCCCTCCAAAACGTGAGACGCTCGCGGTGGTAGTCAGCCGAACTAGATTCAAGCACCCGCGTCCGTGTTTCGCCGCATTAGGTTGAGGGGAAGGGGGTAAGAAAAAAATTTTCTCTCTAGCGTAGGCGCGATTGAAGCGGCGTAAAATCCTCAAATTTGTTCACTAATGCCAGGATCTATTACCAATGCTAGAACCCTTCACTTCTAGTCTCATCTCATTTCTGCTTATAATGATAGAGTTTTTATTTAGTTTTTTTCTTTTTTGCTCAAAAATAGCTTTATAATTGTGTTATATACAATTTGACATTTTTCGATAGATTAACCTAATCATAATAGTAAAAAACGGTTCCATATGATATAAAAAAATTAAATATACGTCTTAACCACAAATTAATTTAAAAAAAAATATCAATGAATCTTAATTACCATTATGAGGAAACGTTAAGGAAGCAGCGATAAGTGACTGTGAACTATTCTCTGCTACAGTGTTTAAAATGCAAGTCCCAAGAATAAAGTAAAGAGCAGCAAGGAAATAAAACACACTAAAAAATATGGTCTTCTTCATAACGAAAACTATGTGAGAATGACACACCATGTAGAGGTAGCAATGACGGTGAAATTTAATGCGGAAACCTGTTATTCTCACAATAAGGGTTATTAGATAAAATAGTAAGTGACGCTTTAATCTACGGGTTTATTATGTTTAATCTTATAAGGTATGTTGAAATCATTTCAATCATTTAAAATATAAGCTAAACATTTTATACATTACTATTGTAGAAAATCATTTGGAATATAAATATATGGAATCAAAAGGTCTCGCCATAAATTTTGATAAGCCGCCGTTCTTCATTGAGAAAATATTACAGGGGTGCTAGAAGCTGAAGGCTGTAAGCCATAGAATAGGTTCAAAAGTAAACTGTTATCACTCTTCAAATTTGAATAACGTTTTAGTTATATGCTCTATCGAGAAAAATATGTAAACGCTTTATATTCTAAATGGTGTTATATTTTTATGCATGTAATTTTTAAACCACAAAATATACCTGTATGTCACTGATTACTAAAGCATAAAACTAACTGGGTTGCTTGGAAAGTTAGATATCATGTTTCTTTGTAGAGTGACGACTACACAATTTTCACTTCAATGCAAACAAATTAATTTCGAAGGTAAATGATCATTTGGAAGGGTTTGCTCTGAGTCAGTTTGCTGAATAAAAATATAATTTCTTGCACTAAACTTGTCCAATTTTGTGGGACTTATTTCGCAAATTTACACTATTATTATTTTATTTTAGGCCCAGGCCTTGTAAAACTACTGTTCGATGTTTTTCAGACAGAGGTGAAATCGAAAACTTTTAAGGGTAGGTGAGCTTACTGTTCTGAAAGATCCTTAACTGAAAATCCAACCATCTCTTAAGTAACCATGATTTATACTGCCCAAAAAAATAAGGTTGCGTAATAAATATTAAAAAAAAAATTATGTGGTATATGATCGTCGTGGAAGATAATAGAGACAAAATTTAAATTCTACTGAAAATAAAAACAAGTCAAGCAAATTAAGATTTCCTTATTAGCTTGGTGTGGTTGGCGGAGGAGAAGACGTGTTAGTTTCTTATGTGCTAACTTAGAGCAATACCATGTTTTATAGGTTGCTAATGTAATTTCCGAGGGACATTAACTCATAAAGTTATTATGCGTACGCGTTTATTCAAAGAAATATATTTAAAGCTCACTTTTAAAAAAATTTAAACAAACCTCAAACACACGTACACCTATTCCGAACCGATCGATTTTCGTGTAAGTTAAAGGGAGGGTGAAATGGAAAATCAAGTGGTTTTTACCTCTCCGAGTGACGTATGTCACGGAGAGGTTCTAATTTCGACGTGTCTGTGTGTCTGTCTGTGTGTCTGTCTGTGTGTCTGTCTGTGTGTCTGTGTGTCTGTCTGTCCGTTGTTACACCCACGTGACCGCGTTCGCAGTTTGCAAATCGGAGCAAACGTATATTCAATTTCCAGACCGCATTTACAGTCCCGGAAATTGTATTCGACTTACAGGCTATTACTCCATTGCCTGTTTAACAACTCTGTTCATTTGTCCACCCCACATGGACACTAGTCTGAACTTATTGGCTTCTAAACACCACCATCTTCTAGTTTTTCGCCCATTCCACATGGACGGACACCAGTCTGTACTTACTGGCTTCTAAACACCACCACCTTCTCGTCTTTGTCCATTCCACATGGACACCAGTCTGTACTTACTGGCTTTTAAACACCACCATCTTCTATTCTTTGTCCATCCCACATGGACACCAGTCTGTACTTACTGGCTTCTAAACACCACCATCTTCTATTCTTTGTCCATCCCACATGGACACCAGTCTGCACACCTGGCTTCTAACACCACCATCATCCTTAAGGTTAAGACATACGCGGCGATCGGCTAGGGTTACGAGAAACGTCTAGCCTTCCATTGACGGGGTCTTCCGCCAAGGTTCACGCAATTGCGATGTTCTTATCCATAGCTGCGATTCGAAACCCTTATATACTACCTATTTGAGTAAGGCGACGCAACGGGCGTATGCTTCATTTCAAACGCCAATATTAGTCAGGTCTCTCAAGAATGTTTAATTGTTCTTTTTTAAAACGACGTAACGTTCAATAAGGCGAATAACTAACGAAGAAAATATTAAATATTAATTATATTTATTTTAATATTTAAGATAATCTTGTTTCTCAATTCAAAATTAATACGGAAAGAGTTAAAAAGCAGTCTATGTTATTGTCTGTGTGTGTCCGTCCGTTATTACACTAGTGCCGCAGTGCGCTGCGTTAGAAGTTCGTTTTGTTTTGATGTGTAAAGAAATCCTACAGAACCATAATATTCCCTTTATCCTTAATATAAAGTGAATATGATGAAATATTTTTCGTAATTATGATGCATTTAGTGCTTTTGTAGCTTTAAAGCTCTGTTTCATTTTAATATTCCAAAGAGTTTTACTAATATTATTATTTGAAATGGCTGTTTATAAATTACTAAAGCTATACTACATCTGTATATAGAATAATCCTTGGTTTAGTAATTTTATGAAGAAAGCTAAGAACTAGACTCCGGCGGGTATATCTAGTACTACTTGCAATAAGCTTAGTGAAATATAGAGTAAATAATTGAGGCCTGAGGTGATGTAAACTTTGGGTTTTGATTTTCGTGTCTGAAATGAAGAGACATGAACGGTTCAGAGTGAGCCGAAAGTTAAATACACTCTTAAATAATCAGGTTAAGATTTTATAATAGAAGAAAAGATCATGTTGGCAATTAGATTAGTAGGGCTAAGCTACAGAGTTTTTATTCTCTTTATGGTGCGCATTGACTATCAGTGCGTCTAGCTACAATTTAGCTTTGGTATTATCATAAGTTAATTATTTAACGTTAACACTCATGTTGGCAAACTAAGAATATTGTTGAGGTGAGACGAGACGATAGTGTTTACACTGCTAACCAGTTGTGAATGTAGCTATCAGAATATAGGGTAAACAGCTGAAGCGTAGACTTCATTTCCTGTTCTTTTTGCCATTAACTGATTTCCATGGGTCCAAGATTTATCCTTATTGGATGTAAAATGTCGTCTGCTTTACTGTATATTCGCTATGCTTGGAATACTGCTTCAATATTTCGAAAATTTTTACTTCAAAAAAGAGAAATAATTCCATATCTAGGTAAATAACTTTGTAGTAGTAGACCTCTTGACTCGGAGAGGTAATATTTTGGTTTTCCCAACTTGTTCATCGATTCTTCTACTAATTATAAGGCCATTCTGCATAGTGAAACATCCAGGAAATATCTCTGAATTATTTTAAAATTAAAACTAAGTTCAGATTTGATGGATAATTGGAAATAAGGGCGTCTGACCAATCGCGTAACGCCTTGCCTTTTTGTTAACAAATTTCTCGTGGCACGCTCCATGACAAATGAAATTTATCGCAAGATTTGATAAAATTTGCGCGCGATGTGATAATCGTGGCACGAGATGTAGAGCGTGCAACTGGAATTTTGTTATCAGGGAGGCAGGGTGTTATACGATTGGTCAGAGCAGGGAGGAGAGACTTGAGAGGGAGTGTTAAAGTGAATAGGCGCGTTCTTTCGCTTCGTGGCTAAAATCGTTTCTCTCTGGCGCTGACTCGGGGACTCATCGCGGTGTCCGCGCGCATGCGTCAAATTTAAAAACCGGCTTTGAACTAGCAGGGGAAGGTCGTGTTTGAATATCTGCCATGGTTAACTATAAGAGGTGTTGTTTTTTAATTGTTCAAGTAACCCTAAGTATTTAACAAGACCCGACATGGTAAATATCGTTTTCAAACCATTTCCCAAACCATAAACAAAGCTTGAAATTTATTGAAAGTGAATAGAAGCTAGTGGAAATCGGTCTTCCACAAGCTAATATCCATCTTTTACATTTTTCTATCTGGGTTTTTGGCTTTGGAAACGCGTGGAAGGATATTTTCATATATTTTTAAGCGAACACCTTGAATCATTCCTACAACCGTTACAAAAACAATTTGGCATTTTTATTAAGCCTCGGTTTCCTCCCAACAGACGTTGATTGTTGGTTGAACAGCGTGAGTGGGGCAGCAGTCGATGGAATTTTTAAATTCTCTCTGCTGGCGGTAGTAAACGACGTCACTCGCGCCTGCGCGTTAGCTAAAATTGTAGAAAGGAGATAAAAATTGCTACCCCCATTTTCTTTCCCATTTGCCACTGTATGACGGTTTTTTTAGCATTAGATCAACACTCCCTCTAACGTTCCTTACTCCCTGGTCAGAGGTCCTTATTTCAAATCATCCATAAAATCTGAACCTAATTTGAATTTAAAATCATTCGGAGATATTTCCTGGATGTTTCACTATGCAGAAAGGTCTTATAATTAGTAGAAGTATCGATAAAAAATCACTTGATTTTCCTCTTCTTCCTCCCTTTAATAGACCCGTGTTCACTACAAATTATACATTATGAACTTAGTGTACAAAAGGGATCTTCGTTTTTATACGTATATATTTATTACTTCTCCAGGAATCTCATTCTCACTTTTACTTTAATTCAAATGTGTTTTACCATTCTCAGAATTTAACACCTACATCGGAATCGGTACGCATTCCATTGAAAAATTTATTTAAAAAAAATCGAAGTAATGACATATGCTTAATTATTTGTTTTTCTAATAATTTCTTTTTCTAAAAATATGTTCTCGATTCGTCTAAAAATAATGTTCCTAATTAATCAAATATCGTTACTATTTACATTTAAGTTTCATTATCTTATTTTCATTTAAGAAATGCGTTGCTCAATTCCTAAACCAATTATTTATCGGGGGTTTTTTGGTACTTCCACCGGAATTTTATGACAAAAAGGTTAGTTCCTAGAAATAATTATTGTAATTGGTTAACGACCTTCCACGTTATTTCACCCACGCGATGTTGATTCATCTAAAACTAGTTCCTTTTCTTTTTCGCTTGAAAAACTCTTATAAACCAGTTTAGCGAGATGTACCCGCTTACTCTGGAAATTTAAATCACGGATATATAGTTGAATTTTGCTCTTCAAAATGGAGAAGTTTTGCAAATCGAGCTATCTTCTTTGGATATTTATAGTATTGACGTCAGTCGCGATGAACCATGATGGTGCTGAAGGCTACGCTTTGGCAGAATCAATCGATTGGGTCTCATCTCATTATGGTGAGTTAAAACTTTTACATGAAATAATGCTTATTACCAGCATGGTATTTTTTATTATAGAAAACAATGCACACACTCTGCAGAAAAGAGCTCTAACTAAACCAAAAGTATCTGCTACATGTAAATATCAAATTTTCTTATATTTCGTATGACTTATATCGTTACGCAAGTCGCTTGCGAATTTCGTTTCATATTCTTTCCGCTAGCCAATCAGGCTTATAGTTCTCGGAATGTTCGTCGTAGAGTTAAACAATTTCTTTAGCCTTGGCAGTCGACTTGTGGAACAGTCTAAAAATTAAAAACATTTTAGCTCATGATGTAGGATATTTTTGATTCTTGACTATCAAGGATTTTATAGTGCAGACCTTGTAAATGTAATGCGGTTCGCCATTGTACTCGCAGTAGTATCATGGAAGAAGAAGGGTGTAATGGAATGGTGAGGTGAATAGGCAGACGGCTACGCGAAATGTAGGGTCACGTGGGAAAACTCTCCTCTCCTCTCGGCACTAGCTGTAACTCGATTACTGCTCTGCGCAATATTGGCGCGCAAGCCACCTCCTTGCGCGTACAGAGAGACGGATACACTGTTTCGATCCGCTCTCTACTGCCTCTACTACTGCGCAGTAGCTTTCAACGTTGGTGATAAACTCGGGAAGGAGGGGATGAAAAGGGGGAAGTTACGATTTTCCAACGCGCTCTCTTTAATACTATAGACCCCTTCCATACACCCTTCTTCTTCCATGGTAGTATTTATACTCTACGTTTTCCCAGTATAAAGTAAGAGGCAGTGCTGTATTAGTTTCTTCATTGGCTGAGACTGCCTCTCCTTACTGCCTTATTTATTTTTATTTCAATTTGTCTTTACAACAATAGACATTTTTAGAGTTTGAAAACGTTAAGTGGATGATAACCAGTGCTGAGGATAAAAACTATTTTCTCAATTCAAAATATGTCAGTTCTTGGCTACTAACTGCAAAAATAAATAGGGAAAAGTGTCGGACTGCCATATTTTCCTGCCTTTGCCTTAGCTTGACATGCATTTCGAGACGCTCAAGCGCGCGAGAGGTGTTTAGCCAATCAAATTTGAAGTTGATGATGTCATTCTTCCCGAAAATAACGCTCGTACGCCACCAAACGGGACAATTTGGCATAGGCGTATCTCAAGGAAGAGTCACAACCTCGGACCTCAGCGCTCTGTTCTATTTTCTTTAGTGTTATTTACGCGTTTGAACGAGGTTAAAATTTGTTTAAAACGTTAGCACGCCGAAAATAAATTAAAAATGCCGCAAATCATCATTTATTTCAAAAAACTCATGGGTAAAATCCTTCAGAATTTCGTTCAAACTTAGGCCCTGGGTTGTCATTATAAGCTAAATGGTTTTAATATTTGTAAATAACACCAATATTAGCAAACTAAATTAATACAATCATGTACATACATCATCAAATTAAATTGTGGCCACGGTTAGCCTCAGTCAAAAGCAATTAATGTAAAATAAAACCGCACTATTTCTTCACGCGCAATATCACAAATTATCTTAGGTACATGGTGAATAGGCAAGGGGGATGAAACAGATTTCGCGAGAAAGCATTCACCCCTCCAAATGCATGTCACAGGCAGTGCACAGACGAAGGAGAGAGTCCGACACTTCCCCTATTTATTTTTGCTAACTGTAATTCAAATTTGTTATAGAACTGAAAGAAGTTCAGAAATTGATTGTTTACCTATCTATTGATGATGGATGGTAATTTCATCCGCCATATTGAAAATAATTAAATTGTCCACTCGACGTTTTTTCTTTCCCCTTCTATGAAGAAGCTGATAGAAAACTGTAATTTCATGAAGTAAATGTAATTGTTTATTTCCAGTTAGGGAGGTGTTAAACCAAATGAAAAAACAGCTGGATAAGCTAAGGGTATTATTTTTTATCATTGGTCTTACTGAAAGGTGTGTCACTAATTCAGAGCCTTTAATTAGTCGAGAGCAAGTGAAAAACTGTCAGACATATCATCAAACTTGTCGGTCAAAAACTTTGAACTGACCTGGAAAGATTTGTCTCACGAAAATAATTTTTTTGGAAAATTACATTAGACCGGTTCAAAAACTCTGATAGTTACATTTTCACATTTGTCAAAATCTCTTTTGACGTATTTATTTTCGTGATTTTATTATAAGCAGATTTATCCATATATACCTGATTTTTATATAGTCAGTTACTATGGTTTATGCTAAATCAGGCGCTGGCCACGAAAAGTTTTCGCGAGCTCTTTTTAGTGACATCGACAGATTAGAGTTTTTATATGTTTTGACTTTCTGCTCTACACCCCTGAATTTACGATACACCTTTCTGTTTTAGCACTTGAAATTAATAATTTTTAACATAATTTTCTTAATTTCAGCGTCGAGGATGATAAACTTAAGATGAAAAAAAAATTATCTGTTGATTATTTTCTGTTACTTTATTGAACTTAGTTAAATTTAATGAACGGCGTGTTATTGCAACCATTTATATTCCCAAAAGAATTTGTGACGCGTTCATACATTCATTTTAAAACGTACTATTAGACAATTTAATGCATTTCCTAGTGACATTTATATGTATGTTCTATACCTGTTTATTATTTTAAAAATGATCTCGATAGATTCATATTAAAGAAGCAATATAAGATGTGTGTCATGTTTGTATGTTTCTACGACGTAATTGAAAAAATTAAATTTTAATAAGGAAATATCTTTTTGTGTCAATGAGCTGTTACAGGCAGTACATCAAATTTAAGAGTGACTTCGGAAAATGTGTAGAAAATAAAGGGGACGCAAAAATTTAACGATCTTTTGGAAGCCAAGTTGTTTTAAAAATTAAATTTTGAAAGAACCTCACATTAGGTTATTTTGTTGGCTTCATCAATAGCAAAAAGTGTATTAATTTTTCACTGGATTCATACGTATGGGAAAATCGTTTTCTTTCAAGCTGACACGATACTTATTACGGAAAACTGAATTCAGAGGATTTCATCGGCGTGTTCTATCATCTTTTTAATCCTTTATCATATAGTTTCAGCGTAATTTTGGCTTTACCATATTTAAATTGGAAAAAGAAGTTTTAAAGCTTAGATTAGTGCCAATAAATTTATAAAAACCGCACTGTTATTCATAGTATAAAAATTAATTAATAATTATTTGGACTTGACAACTAACAATTTGGACAAATACCTATGATTCCTTACTTTCGAGAAAAACTCCGTGCTTCGTTTAGCTCAAAATTACCATACGCGTCTAGAGTTCCCTAAAGTCCCCCTTGTGACGTCACATCGGAGAAAACTAGCCAGTTGGTATTTCTCTTCTAGTTTTAATTTCAAAATATCTAAGGTATTTTTCTTAATTTTAAACGTAGAAGTCGAAGTATTTAGTGTACCACATAATTTGACCAGGGATAGATTTAATTTTAGAAGTAGTAATGGAGAACGGTTAGTATTTACTTCAGTCCGTCTCATAACCCAGTATAGAGCCCCTCCCTCCAACACGTGACGTGCTGACGGGGGCGACGAAAAGTACTTAATGCCTTTTTACCTCTGTCGCTATGACCCGCCTCTTCTTTCATACCCCACCGTCCCGTGGAAGGGGGTCCAGGACTGTGACGCGCGCCCAGATTATTCTGTTCTCCATTCCTACTTCTAAAATTAAATCTATCCCTGATTTGACGCACATTTTTCTACCCAAAACTGGTGCAATCTAATACTAGTCATAAAAGATTAAGAGTATCCTTTTAACAAGCAAGGCGGGAAGCGTGTCATCAAGAGTGGTTTGTCCCCAAAATTTGAGTTGTCATTGTCTTTTAAACCTTTATTAGTACTTCGTCTTTTGAATATAATATTGTATACAGGTATTTATTTCACACAAACCAAAAGTTTAAAAATAAAATACATGTAACACTTTTAAATAGCTTAAAAGTTTAACTTGAAAGTATTTCTATGACAAGAAGACGAGGAATTTCAGAAATGTTTATCCTTTTAGACTTTTCATTTTCCTCGTTTTGGCTGAAAAATAGCAGTAATACAATTAAATCGATATGCGTTCATCTCCTTAACTCAATGGTAAGTTTTAAGAAAACCAAATATTCGACCCTTTAAGCTCTGTTATTATATTAGGTCAAATAACTACATAAATAGTCCAGTAGGTTTAAATTAATGAAATGGTTATGAAACATTTAACGTGATAAGTAATGAACATATTCTTTGTACGTTCGGTGGCCTAGGACTTTGGTTAATTTCGGTTACCCAATTAGGAAAGCCCTCATATGAGCAGTTCCCATATGAGCGGGTCTTATAATAGCGAGAAGACTGTGGTTCCCTAAATAGCGGTTTACCAAAAAAAAAGCAGTCTACCCATAGAGTGGTTCTCGTAAACGCGGTATCCTGTGACACCAGTCCCATAAAGATCGGTACAACCAGGATATGGTGTGGGTTTGGTTATTTGGACCTCAATAGCATTAGAAAGGTATTGCTAATTAAGTCACGTTAAATTTGATAATTTAGACCTTAATAGTATTAGGTTTAGGTTTAATTTGATTAAGTTAGGATTGGTTTTTGATCTTCAAAAGTTTTAGGTTAGCTTATGTTTGGTTATTGCAACACCAATTGTATTAGGTCAGATTAGGTTTGGTTAGTTTAACCGCAATTGTATTATGACAGCTAGGTTATGTTTCGCTATTTCAACTCCAATAATAAAAGGACAGGTAAGTTTATTATAGGTAAAGTAAGGTGAGGGTATGATAATTTATTTGTAGTTAATAGGTAAGGCTGAAAGGTTAAATATTGTTGAAAACTTAATTTTAACACAGCTCTCTCCCAAAAACGCGGCCGCCATTTCTAAAACAGAAGCTTCTGTTTCCAAATAGGCAGTCTTAAACAACGCCACTGTTTTTTGGGATGCTGCTATTTCGGGAACTGCTCTTTTGGGAACTTCTGATACAAGGTACACTATCTACATTAAATGTATTGAGAATATTCATTTTATTATCTACAGTATCCTGTAATCCCTTACAACCTTAACCCTGTAAAACACCATTAGAGGTGGTATTTGTTAATAGAATTTGGCTAACACATATAGATAAGATAATACATAAAAGTAGTACGTAATCGTAATATTTCCTTAAATTAAGTCGTGGAGAATTGAGATAACATTGCAAGCAAAGTTTCAAATCCATGGCTTTACCGATTTCTATATTTTTTTGCAATTCAATGTCACGCTTATGAAGCGTGAAGTGGGAATCAAGCTTTAAAATTAACTGGAATATGAACTTTTTTTAATTAATCGTAACTGGGGTGAACTACAAATACCTTCAATTTTCCAGCTCCCTTTGACGTTTTCTCGCTTCCTCTCTTTCTATGAACAAAATAATTAGTTTATAAATACTGCATTTAATTAAGATTTATTTAGAATTAACATTGTAAGGCAACGCGAATTTAGTTAATAAATATTTGACAAAAAATTCAATAATGTTTGACTCTGAAAAATGTCATTTCTAAATAAATAAAATGTATCGAATGATAAAGCCAAAAGTATATTATAAAAAAACGGCTTGGTTTGGACCAAGGCCGAAAAAACAAACGATATGTGTGAGGTTTATCATTTGACTGAAGTATCAGATATTGCAATTGTTTTAGTTATTTTTAACCATTTAATCCTTAATCAATATTAAATTCAATCAAATGATTTTACTGTTAATCGATCCATTCCCTCTAAATTAATTGAAAAATTTACATATCTACGCTTTTTCAAGAAAAATTACATTTTCCGAAAACATTTTATCATGAAATTAATTATTTTGAAGGGAGTACGTGTTGAGATATCAACATAGAATATTTGAAATATTCTATTGGCTTTCTAAAAAGAGCAAGCGAACTTTGACATAATTCGAAAGGAAAATGTAAAAATTTAAACGAAATGCTACATTTCTATTGTCGCCTCTATGAAAAAAGGATTGCACTGCAATTTCCCTCTCCGTGCTTTAGAATTTCTTGGTCATAACTCGGTCTTCATTTGAAACGTCACCACCCCTTTCTACATTGTTGGCGCTACTTGTACACCGGTTAAGTATTACGCGTAATCATGTTAGCACGCTAAAAGACCATTTCGGAAAACACACAGGGGCGAGGCCACCATTGGGGTATTCTCCCTCGCACCAAGGGTCACCGCCAGACGGTGCCAAAGTTCACAAGAGGCAGGAGGCTAGTCAACTCGCTCTGCCTATAGCGGTGCTTCTAGGCGAGAGAGAGAGAAGGCCCCAATGGCGGCATCACCCTTGTGTTTTAGTTTCTCTGTACGTAATTTCTAAAATGGTTTACTCACTTACAAATGTTCACAAATTACACTGAGTGATCGGTCCTTCAGGCGCTAGCGAGTGACAAGCCACAACCATAATCATAATCATTCATGTACACGAATGTTTTATAGTTTTAGGTTATTAAGGTTGGCGGGCAAGTCCGGAGAGTCACTAATGTGAAAAGGTTTCGAACTATATGGTATTATTGGCTGAGTGTGTTGCGACGGCTCAGATGACCCATACACTTGAACCACTGGTGCTTTTAAAAGTTTTTATATTGGGAAAATAGAGAAAGGGGGGTCGGAGTAAAGTGTGACCTTCGCATAACTGGTAATTAATAATGTGTATACCCATATTATTTCCGCATGAAATGAATATAACAAGTCATTGGTACTGAGAAGTATTTCTTTTCATGTAATCTTTACCCTTTGGTTATTTCAGAAGTAAGATAAGGGACTAGAATTAACGAGGTAACCAAACTCTTGACTTGGCGATGGAAGCGGCATAAAATCGTCAAATTTGTTCACTAGTGCTAGGCTCTATTACTAATGCTAGGGCACTTTAATTCGGTATCCTCCCAATGGACCGAATTCCCAATGAACCGAAATCCCATTCAACCGAAATACGCCAAACTAGATAAGAAACTAGCTGAACGGCGGGTTTTCGAACCACTGGGATTTGCGTAAGATAAGATCTCATCGATTCGAATGCAACGGGGTGACGTTGATTTAGGACAGGGTTAGGTTAGGTTAGGTTAGTAATATTTTATAAATCATTTAACAATGCTACGCCTTTTCCAAAATATTGATGTTTAGCTTCATTGACTTCTCAAATAATATGCCTTTTCCAAAACATTACTGTTTTGTTATGTTAGGTTAGGTTAGGTTAGGTTTGCTTTGGTTTGCTTTGGTTAGGTTAGGTTTGGTTAGGTTAGGTTAGGTTAATAATATTTTATAAATCATTTAACAATGCTACGCCTTTTCCAGAATATTGATGTTTAGCTTCATTGACTTCTCAAATAATATGCCTTTTCCAAAACATTACTGTTTTGTTATGTTATGTTAGGTTAGGTTTGGTTTGGTTAGGTTTGGTTTGCTTTGGTTAGGTTAGGTTTGGTTAGGTTTGGTTAGGTTAGGTTAGGTTAGGTTAGGTTAATAATATTTTATAAATCATTTAACAATGCTACGCCTTTTCCAGAAAATTGATGTTTAGCTTCATTGACTTCTCAAATAATATGCCTTTTCCAAAACATTACTGTTTTGTTATGTTAGGTTAGGTTAGTTTTGGTTTGGTTAGGTTTGGTTAGGTTAGGTTAGGTTTGGTTAGGTTTGGTTAGGTTAGGTTAATAATATTTTATAAATCATTTAACAATGCTACGCCTTTTCCAGAATATTGATGTTTAGCTTCATTGACTTCTCAAATAATATGCCTTTTCCAAAACATTACTGTTTTGTTATGTTAGGTTAGGTTTGGTTTGCTTTGGTTAGGTTTGGTTAGTTTTGGTTAGGTTAGGTTAGGATAGGTTGAGCGACGTAAAAGTTTCGTACTTTTCATGAAAATACCATTGGAAAATTACTTTAGAACACTATTCAATTTGAAACAACCAAGTTGAAATAAACGGGTGACTCCCATAATCCCCCAAAAAAATCCCCCCGTCCAAATGGGCATAAGACAAAATCCCCCCATTTGCAGACAAAATCCCCCCAAACTGGAGACAAAATCCCTCCCAAATTGGAGACAAAATCCCCCGCTTACGGAACGAAATCCCCACCTTGGAGACGAACCCTTCAGGGGTCATTCCTATTTTAGAGGTCGTTTTCCACAGTGGAAATTTTTTTAGTAGGATAGTAGTAAAAATAGTAGTATTCCCCCTACGAGGAAAAGCGGAACCAATGATGGAGAAAATAGTATGAATTGCCGACTAACCATAAATTTTCGCCTTTTCCAAAATATTGCTGACTAACCATAAATTTCCGCCTTTTCCAAAATATCGCTGACTAACCATAAATTTCCGCCTTTTCCAAAATATCGCTGACTAACTATAAATTTCCGCCTTTTCCAAAATATCGCTGACTAACCATAAATTTCCGTCTTTTCCAAAATATCGCTGACTAATTATAAATTTCCGCCTTTTCCAAAATATCGCTGACTAACCCTAAATTTCAGCCTTTTCCAAAATATCGCTGACTAACCATAAATTTCCCCCTTTTCCAAAATACTGCTGATAACCATAAATTTCCGCCTTTTCCAAAATATTGCCGACTAACCATAAATTTTCGCCTTTTCCAAAATATTGCCGACTAACCATAAATTTTCGCCTTTTCCAAACCATAAATTTCCGCCTTTTCCAAAATATCGCTGACTAACCATAAATTTCCTCCTTTTCCAAAATATCGCTGACTAACCATAAATTTCCGCCTTTTCGAAAATACTGCTGATAACCATAAATTTCCGCCTTTTCCAAAATATTGCTGACTAACCATAAATTTCTACCTTTTCCAAAATATCGCTGACTAACCATAAATTTCCGCCTTTTCCAAAATACTACTGATAACCATAAATTTCCGCCTTTTCCAAAATATTGCCGACTAACCATAAATTGCCGCCTTTTCCAAAATATTTTTGACTAACCACAAATTTCCGCCTTTTCCAAAATATCGCTGACTAACCATAAATTTCCCCCTTTTCCAAAGTATTGCTGACTAACCATAAATTGCCGCCTTTTCCAGAATATCGCTGACTAACCATAAATTGCCGCCTTTTCCAATATATTTTTGACTAACCACAAATTTCCGCCTTTTCCAAAATATCGCTGACTAACCATAAATTTCCCCCTTTTCCAAAATATTGCTGACTAACCATAAATTTCCGCCTTTTCCAAAATATCGCTGACTAACCATAAATTTCCGAATTTTCCAAATGGCATTGCTGACTAACCATAAAATGCCGCCTTTTCCAAAATATTGGAATTTTGGAAATAAGTTAAAACAAAATCAGTAGTTTACTTCTTTTGGTTTAGGAACATTGTTTGCAATACCTTTCACTTTTGTGAATTATACTTTTGCATTATTATTAAAGATAATCTTTGGATTTGGGCTTCCGTTTACCTTTACTTCTAAATGCCTATTATCTGGGGGATTTTCAATAAAATGATCCTTTCGGTAGGATTTTGTTGAACAGTTTTCCTTTTGGGGGATTTTGTCCTGGACGTTTTCTCTGGGGGGGATTTTGTACAAACACGTCTAAAATCGGGGGGAAAAAGTCTTGGCAAATCCAAAATAGGGGGATTTTGTCCGGGGGGATTATGTCCAGGGGGATTATGTACGAGACCCGAAATAAACAGAGAAAAAATTATTAGACTTTTTATTCAAGTTAAAGCGTTTTGTAATTTTAAGTAACATTAAAGAAAATGTTACGGTTTACGGCTTATTTTAGCTTTCCCTTAAATTAACATAAGCCTTTAAAACCGATTCTACGGTTAACTCATTGCTACTTCGTTTTAATCGGAGATAACTAGGCAGTGTACACTAACGTTAAGTGCAGCCATTCATGGCTATCTCCACTTTTCGTAAACCACCCAAGGTGCGGGATTTCGGTCCAATGGGACCTCCCTTCTTTGGTTTCGGTTGAATGGGATTTCGGTCCAATGGGAGGGAATCCTTTTATTCTAGTCCCTTATCTTACTGCTGGTTATATTTATACCGATATCATATTTTTCCTGTGCTACAGAGAGCCACCTACTAAACGAAACCAAAAAGGATAAACATTGTTGCTTTGTCTCAAGAAGACGACATTAGTTTATAAATTAGTTTGAGAAAAAAAGTTCTTTATCATATTTTCTCTAACATCAGTCTTCTCAGAAACTTACTACAGATTTAAACTTTTTTGGTGCAAACTTGAAAATTTGTTAAGCCAGCAACAATTAAAACTGTGTCCGTCAAGGTGCTTACAAGTTAGCAACGACACGAAATCCCTTCAAAATAATTAATTTCATGATAAAATGTTTTCGGAAAATGTAATTGTTCTTGAAAAAGCGTAGATATGTAATTTTTTCAATTAATTTAGAGGGAATGGATCGATTAACAGTAAAATCATTTGATTGAATTTAATATTGATTAAGGATTAAATGGTTAAAAATAACTAAAACAATTGCAATATCTGAAACTTCAGTCAAATGATAAACCTCACACATATCGTTTGTTTTTTCGGCCTTGGTCCAAACCAAGCCGTTTTTTTTATAATATCTGTCACTTCAGTCTTATTGTAATTAAAATTAGAATAATTTTATTTTTGCTTTACCGTCATACATTTGGGGTTGATCTATTTCTAATTGCTTAAAGAAGTACTTAAGTATCGTTAATTACATTTAACTTATATTCAAAAACATTGATTTCGATAAGCAAATAATGTTGTACTTTATGAAAGAAGTTTAAAAACGACGGTATTTGAAATATGGAAGAAAACTTTTTGTTTGTACACTGTATACATATACAGTGTTGTCTAGATCAGACCAACAGCTTCCTTTATGTAAAACCCCCAATACTGCCAACGGGAGATGTCATACTAAATTATACAGGGTGTAAATTAATGTTTAGAATTCTTGTTTTACTGTATGCCTGAATGCAACAAAATATATTAAAGCACAGTCCTACGATTAGTCTTAGTCTCTTAGAACCTGGTCTCAAATTGCAACCTCTAAACTGTTTGGTAAAAAACTCAACCTTCATAACGTGCATTTTCGGGAGGGCATTCTTGGAAACCAAATTATCGGACCCTTTTTCTTGATAAGAAAATCTCTGAAGGCATTTAATTGGACTTCCTGCGTCATGAGTTCGTTGCTTGAAAAGTTATTGCAAGACATGGGCAGATGAAGAGTGCCTGCACCACAATGGTAATCACATTGAACATTTACGTTGAAGTTGATGTGTACCAAACAGATTAGAGGTTGTAATTTGAGGCCCAAATTCCAAGACTAATCGCAAGACTGTGCTTTAAAATTTTCTGTTGCTCCCCCCCCCCCACTTGACTGGTATGCTAGGTGATATTTCAGTAGAAGAAAATTTATTGAATTAGGGAAAGCGAGAGATGGCTAGCGATGTGGCTTAGTTATGGGCTAGACGCCCTTGTTTTATTGGCAACATTATTACATTGAATGTTGCCAGATTAAATTGTTGCTGGTGATTTTGCGAACTATGTTAATGATATATTAAAATTTAAATGGAAAAGTTTCATTTTGACACATTCCTTACCCTAAAGTTTTGTATTTGGAGCCTATTAATGAATTATAGTGATAATGTAATTAATTTTAGTGTTTAATAGGAAAACATTTAGGCTGAAAGAACAACTCGCTAGTTTGATCTTATTTTAAAATTTCAGTTCAGGGTTATCTATAGTTACCCAAAAAACCTATTGTTTTCGATTAATTTCACGTTAAATATGGTTATTAAGTTTAAATTAACTGCTTATCTTCTTCTACTAGTGTTATTTCAGTTTATTAAACGAGTTTGAACAAGAAATTCTCCCTAACTGCAAACTTTAGAGGCGTGACTGTTTGACTCTTGCGGAACAATCACTATTTTGCCCCAAAACTTTTAAATATCGCTCCTTTTCAATGGCTCTCTTTTCAAAATGGGGAAAAATGCTTTTAAATGACAATTTAATTAATCGTAAGAATTAAACAGGAAAGTGGAGGCTGGGTGAAAGATAAGTGTAGTTTTAATTTTAATTTGTTAGTTTAATTATAAGGTATCCATGAATTTACCCAAAACACATTAATTATACTTGATTGAGTTTAATTTAACGGCTTATCTTGTTTATCTTGTGTGGATTTAGTTTATAATACAAGTTTCAATAAAATATTAACTTAAATTGTAATTACCCTAAAATTTTAATGTATGCACTTTTGATATATTTTAATGATCATTTAAATTAATTTGAAAGTGAAATAGGAAACTACTGTGGCTGTACGAAAAACTTGTAAGGTTTTAATCTTAATTTGAGCGTGGTTCGTGAGAGTGGATTAAGCTTAAAATTTATTTGAATTTTTTACCCTAATTGCAATGTTTAGTGCAGTTTAATATTTTTGCCATATATTCATCATTGTGGTACCCTAAACTTTTGAATTTCGC
The DNA here is from genome assembly GCA_019434445.1 of Phalangium opilio. Taxonomy (NCBI): domain Eukaryota; kingdom Metazoa; phylum Arthropoda; class Arachnida; order Opiliones; family Phalangiidae; genus Phalangium; species Phalangium opilio. The sequence continues at coordinate 179,033 of JAEQBA010002014.1, read as the reverse complement.
AGCAATTAATGTACTTTAAAGATAGTTTAAATTAACTTAAGTGTGAAATAGAAAATATTGGGCTTTACCAATGGATTGGGTAGTTTTAATCATAATTAAACAGTTTATTTAAAAGTTATTTGAGCTTTTATCCAAAAATGTATATTTTGGTTTAATTTCACGTTAATTATATTAAATTGAGTTAAAATTAACGTAGGATTGTGTTTTGGTAGAGTACATTTAGGTTATAAAATGAGTTTAAATGTATGCATTACATTAATTACAATTTTCAGTGGAGTTCTCATTTTACGCAAAACTTTTGAATTTCGCGCCTATTAAGGTACTTTGGAGATAATTTATAGCGAATTCCACTTACTGCTCTCGGAGTGCTCCCATGGAGCAATAAATATAGGAGACCCTGATTTAGCGAAAACAGTCTTTAACGAAGCCGAGAACTACTTCTCCCATTTATATGGGAGCGCTCCGCGAGCAGTCAGTGGAAATCGCTATTAAAGCTTAAGTGTGAAAGAGAAAACATGGGGCTTTACTAACGGCTTGGGTAGATACAATCTTAATCAAGAACATCATTTAAGAGTTATCTGAGTTTTCATCCAAAAAATGTATATTTGGGGTTTAATTTCACGTTAATTATACTTAATTACGTTGAAATTGACTTGTCGTCAGTGCTCATTAAGCTTATAAAATGATTTTCAACAATTAATTCACCTTAATTCTAATGTTTGGAGGAGTTTTTGATTATTTCCAACAAATTGCGTTCAATTTTTATCATATCCTGTGCTAGGTTTGTGGTAACATAAAGATTATAATTTACACAATTATTATTTTATTTTAAACCAAGACCTTGTAAAACTACAGTTCGATATTTTTCAGATCTGACATAGGTGAAACCGAACACTTTCCCAGATATTAGATATGAGCATACTTTTCTGATGGCTCCTTGACAGAAAACGCAAACCATCTGTTAACTAACCATGATTTATACTGTTCAAATAAATTAGGTTGCATAATATATAAATAGAAAATATTTCTGTAGTATATCGCTGTGGAAGATAATAGCACTGGACTGACTGACTGACTGACTGATAATCAACGCCCAGCCCAAACCGCTTGCCCTAGAAAGCTGAAAATTTGCAGGAACGTTATACTCATAAGTAGTAGGCGCGTACTAAGAAAGATTTTTCCAATCCGCCGCCATCTTAAAAAATGGCGCCCAGAAATGTAAAAAATCTTCTCTATGCAACAAAGTCCGCGCGTTTCAACCGATTTCACAGATATTTAGTACACGGGTTTCCTTTAACCTATAGACGGACTGAATGGTCTTTTGGGTTCGATTTGTTGCCATCTTTTTAAATGGCGGCCAAAAACTAAAAAACCCTTCTTTATGGAATAATGTCCGCGTGAAAAGTAATAAAAAATGTCCCTAGGGCTGACGGGCAACGCCGAGTGCCTTCGCTCCTAGGTTGCTACAAAAATATTAGTCATCAGTAAAATCTACCAATTCTTTGTATCATTTTGATGGAAGTTCTTATTACACGCGAGCGACGCCGCGGGTAACAGCTAGTAATGATATATTTCTACATCTCTTCTTACACTGATTTTTTGTGTCAAACAGGGATAGATTTAATTTTTGAAGAAGGAATGGAGAAAAGAGTAATCTGTTCCCCTCCCCGGGAAGGGGGGGTATGAAATAAGAGGCGGGTCATCGCGACAGAAGTAAAAAGGAATTACGTAGTTTTCGCCGTCCCCGTCAGCAACGTCATCAAAACGTAGTTTAAGTGAACCAATAAGATAATTTAAACTTTTCGTTTGGTATTGGAGAGAGGGCTCTATAGAGTAGTGTCGGTAGAGAGGGCAGTAGAAGGTGTATCCTATCCCTATCTCTAGGCGCGCTTTTGTTAGAGGGGATACTGTACGCGCCTGGTAGGGGGGATAACACTGAGCTAAGAGATAGAAGGGTATGGCGTTTGCATACGTAGAACTGACATTACTCTATACTGGGCTATGAGTCGGACTGAAGTAAATACTAACCGTTCTCCATTCCTACTTCTAAAATTAAATCTATCCCTAGTTCAAATTTATATTATTATTTTGTAAAAATATTTTTTGTACTTCCACCGGGAATTTTGTAACGGAAAAGCCAGTTCCTTGAAAAAAATTTATAACGACCTTCGAAAATATTTAATTCACACGATGTTGTTGATTCACCTTATACTAGTTCCCTTTCCTTTTCGCTTGAAGATCTCCAGTTTAGCTAGATGTACGCTTACAATGAAATTTAAACCACGGATATATTAGTTAATTTGGCTCTTCAAAATGGATAGGTTAGGCAAATCGAACTACCTTCTTAGGATATTTTTACTATTGACGTTTTTCGCGACGCCCCACGAGCTTGCCGAAGGCTACAATTTGGCAGTTTCAACGGATTGGGTCTCATCACAGTATGGTGAGTTAAAACTTTAACGTGAAAAAACGCTTTTTAACTTCATGGTATTTTTTCTTAAAGAAAACAATGCACACGTCCTGGATAAACGAACTCTACTTTTAAAAGCGGAGTCTGCCATGAGTAAATAACTAATTTTCATAAATATTGGATGACTTAAAGGGTTACACAAGTCGTTTGGCACTTTTATATCCTCCCTACTGGCCAATCAGGCTTATACTTACTGGAAAGTTCGTAGTACAGTAAAACCATTTCCTAAGCCTTAGCAGGCGACTTTTTATAACCATTTAACACTGAACTATCAAGTGTTGTAGGAAGAGACCCACAAGTACCTTATTAATGTCGGCGAGTTTAGGTCATTGTGACTGGAATTCACATTTCCCTTATAGGTAAAATATTATATTGTACCACTGAGAAAATTTTGCCAAAGTCTACGATAGCTGAAACTAAATTATGTTGTGCTTGATTGCATTGCTCAGTATATCCTATGATGCTATCTATGACAAAAGCCTCGCTTACTCTCTAGGTTCCTTGGTCGACCATCTTGTATTCCACGTTATAATTTTCCGCTTTCCTGCGAAAGTAGTCTGTTTAGAATATTTTTCTTTCTTGATTATCATAGATTTATTGGTGCATACTTGTAAATTAATTACGATTTGCCATTGTACTGGCGGAAGTATAGATGGTTTTCACACTCTAATTTTTACGAATATAAAGTATAGGGAAGTGCTGTAATTAGTTTATTCATTGGCTCAGACTTCCTCTCTTACTGTCTCATATGTTATTTAAATTAGCCTTTACCACTTTCAAACAAGGACATTTTAAGAGTTATGTCAGTGTTTTCCATATTCAAAATATGTCAATTTTTGGGCACTAACTATAACTAGAACTTCTTATATAACTAACTGAATGGAAGTGCAGAAATTGATTTACACATCTATATTGAGAACGGATGGTAATTCAACCCACCATGTTGTTCACTTAAAGTTTTTTGCTTTCCAATATACTATGAAAAAGCCGATAGAAAAGTGTCATATTGCTAAGTTAATGGAATTGTTCATTTCAAGTGAGGGAGGTATTAACCCAATGGCTAAAACATCAGGACAACCTAAGGGTATTATGTTTTATAATTTTTGTTCGGAAAGGTGTGTCACAAATTTAGAGACCTTAATTTGTCGATTGCTAGTTAAAAACCTATAGCCTCATCATTCATTGCTGTCCTAAACCTTGAACGCCCCTGGAAATATTCGTCTCATGAAGCTAAATTCTATAGAAGATTACATTGGACCGGTACAAAAGCTATGATCAATCAATTTGACATTTGTCAAAATCTCTTTTAGTGTAGGTAATTTCATGGTTGTATAATGAGCATTTTTATGCATTTTTCCAGGAGTTTATTATATAGGGAGTTATGAAAATTTACCGATAGCCCAATTTTTTAGCACACCCCTTCTTATGTCGAATATTTGAGAGTGGAAATGTTTTGTCTTTCTGCACTACACCCCTAAATTTACGACACACCTTTCAGTTGTAGCATTTGAAATTTGTAATGCTTGCACAATTGTTTTTTTTAATTTCAGCGTCGAGGTTGGTAAACCAACGGTGAACAAAAGTTTCCGTCGATCATTTTGATTTAGCCACCCTTTATTGGACTTTGTTAAATTTAATGAACGACGTGAAATTGCAACATTTTATATTTTTAAATGAATTTGTGACGCGTTGTTACATTCGTTTTTAAACGTATTACTAGACAATTTAATGCTCTTTCTACTGATTTGTCATCTGCTCCTGATACGTTCTATATCTGTTTATTCTTTTAAAAGTGGCCTCGATAGATACATAAAAAAGAAACAATATGAGGTCATGTTTGTATGTTTTTACGGCGCAATATAAAAATTATATTTGTAGAAGGAAATACCTAATGAGAAGTTAGGTGCAGTACATGAAAAACAATGATTTCGGAAAATGTGTAGAAAATAAACGGAACGGAGAAATTTAACAAACATTTGGAACCTAAGGTGTTATAAAAGTTAAATTTTTAAAAATTTCACATTTGGTTTCTCTTTGGGTTCAACAATAACTAAAATAGTTCATGTAATTTTTTTTATTTCGGTCGAATGTAGAGCTCGGCATTATGCAGGTCTTTTTATCTTTATTCATACTCGAAAACTATCCATATAACTTGGATGTATGTTAAATCGTATTATAATCCACAACTTTCTTTATAAATAATCGGTTATCCACCAATTTGGTGATAATGGATACAAAATGCCGAGCTTTAGTCGAATGGGTCCGGGATTTCCACCCTAAATAATTCTGTTCGATGGAACACGAGTATTTTTGACCTACGTTACGTTACTGATTGTTCCTTTTCATTTTCTTAGTTATAGGAAACTGGATTATTATCGTTTGTCTATTTATTTATTCACTTTCATGCTATTGTCTCGGTAATTTTATGCGCCGTTTGTTGTGATCTTTACTGATTTCGTTGTATCGAAGATCAAAACCTTCATTAACTCAAAAATCATAAAGAGTCTTTTTATATTTCTTTGTAATTTAACACATAAATAATCGAAAGAAAAAGCCTCGGCTATCTTTTTGCTCAACCTATAGTGAATATTGTAAGGCCAGGGCGATTCGAGGTGACCTTCGTCTCCTCTTCAGACTAATTTTCCATATTCGTTTGTCATTAACTCTACCGTGCGTGTGTTAGTAGCTAGTTAAGAGAATGAGAAAATATTTTTTTTCGTCATTTTGCTAAATTCTTTCCTGGTAACCAGTCAATTCAGATTATAACTTTAAAATATTTGAAAAGTTTATGTTATATATCGATGTGGAAGATTTTAGACACAAAATAAAAACTCCACTGAAATACTTATAAAATTATAATGAAATAATGCCAAGCGCTCCCTTAATAGATCAAACGATCATACCAGAAGTCTATGACTTCTTATCCTGGGAAGTATTGGACTCTAACCATATCCGGAACCATCTCTGTTAACCAACTTCTTATTAGGTCCTATCACCGCGCCACCTACGGCATTTCCCTCATTTTGAGGTGGCAGGCTGATTTGCGCGCCAGCAGCGGGCAAGAAACGAAACTTTAAGGTGTGTCCTGTGGTTTGAGGTAACGAATCAGAAACTGTGACAAGAACAGCTGTTTTAATAGACTGCTAGAAATTCCGGTCAAACTAGTGTGGGGTCCTAGGCCCTCGGATTGTAATGGATTTTCATAGAGTTCTAGCCAGACGGCTTTTCAACGATTGGCGCTGAAGAAGTTTTGAACACGCCCCACAGTTTGAGCGCCACATCCTCTCGGCGTGGGATTTTTTTCAGTAGATTAGATAGTTTTCCTAGTGGGGAGGAAACTTTCGACCCTCTTTTACGATTGCCATAGGCAATTTTGACTTGCAGGGATGGATACTATATAATGCCTTAGTGTCCAATACTTCCCAGTCATCAACTTCTGATCATACTAGATGAGGAACAATTGGTTTATAGCAGTTAAAAGAGACGATTTCACTATCGATTGTTCATTAATAATTCATTAAATAGGAGACAAATCTTCGTTTTATACATTTACATACATGTTTAATCAACCTCCAGAAATCTCATAAATTTTCTAATTCATGTAATATTGTCATTCTCAAAATTTTATATCGATATCGTAATCGGTACACTTTTAGTTTAACTTCACTTTAAAACGAAAATAATGACATCATTATACACCTCTACAAACATTCCATTACTTTGTTTAAATTGATATTTTAGTTTTATAAATTTCTGTTGTTGATTCAGTTAAAAATAATGTTCTAGTTCATAGCAATGTCTCCATTAAATATCATTACTAAGTTTCCATATCTGATTTTCATGTGATAAAAAATGTGTTGCACAATTCCAAAAATATTTATTATTTATAAATTTGTACTTCCACCGGAAATTTTATAACGAAAAGGCCAGTTCCTTGAAAAAGAAAATTTTAGTTGCTTAATGAGTTTCAAAAAAATTTCATCCACACGATGTTGTTAATTCAACTAGGACTAGTTTCCTTTTGTTTTCGCTTGAAGAGCTCTTATATTCCAGTTTAGCGAGATGCATACACCTACGATGAAAATTTAAACCACGGATATATAAGTTAATTTGGCTCTTCAAAATGGATAAGTTACGCAAATCGAGCTATCTTCTTTGGATATTTTTAATATTGACATTATTAGCGACGCACAACGAGGTTGCCGAAGGCTACGATTTGGCAGTTTCAACGGATTTGGTCTCATCACATTATGGTGAGTTAAAACTTAATGTGAGATAATCCTTTTTAACTGCCTGACATTTTTCCTTATAGAAAACAATGCACATGTCATGGAGAAAAGAAATCTAGTTACAATAAAGGGGTCTGCCATAAGTAAATAACAAACTTTCATATATTTTGGATGACTTAAAGGGTTACAGAAGTCGTTCCGCACTTCCTTTCATATCCTCCCCGCTGGCCAATCAGACTTGAAAGGGACATAGAAATAACATAAATTGAGATACTGTTGTGGTTGAATAATCATCCCGTATTACCCAGTATTCTATCTGTGACAAAAACCTCGCTTATTCTCTAGCATCCTTAGTCGACCAACTTGCATTCTTCGTTATCATTTTCCGCTTTCCTGGGAAAGTAGTGTGTTATGTTTTAGGATATTTTTATTTCTTGATTTTCATAGATTTATTGGTGCATAATTGTAAATTTTGTACGGATTGCCACTGTATTGGCGGTAGTATTTACACTCCACTTTTTCCGAATATAAAGTACAGGCAGTGCTGTAATTAGTTTCTTCATTGGCTCAGACTTCCTCTCCTTGCTGTATCATTTAATGTTATTTCAATTAGTCTTTACCACTTGCAAGCATAGACATTTTTAGAGTTTGGAAAATGTCAGGTGGAATATAACAATTGATTAAAGGGACATTATTGGCAGAAATTAAGTATTTGTTTTCTGATTCCTTATGTTAAAATATGCCTTGAAGAGCTATTTATAGTTTTAAACAATAATTGAAGTTTTGTGTCCAAAACATGCACTTGAATTTTGGTAAAGCGATATACCGGCCAATCAGCGCCCGCGATTTATAAGAGGCAATCCCCATTCCCCAAAGGTTTTCTCAGTCGAGTCTCATTTACGTCGTCTGCATTAGGTTCAGAAATATCTATTCTTCTTTTTAGAACTCAAAAGAAAGGCGCGGGTTTGATCATTTAATGAATAGCGGATAATTAACATTAATAATTAGCATGATGTTGATGCTTTTCCCAAAGGTTTTCTCAGTCGAGTCTCATTTACGTCGTCTGCATTAGGCTCAGAAATATCTATTCTACTTTTTAGAACTGAAAAGAATGGCGCGGGTTTGATCATTTAATGAATAGCGGATAATTAACATGTTGTTGATGCTTTTAAGTTTCACTTACACTCAAATTTTTCTCTTAAACTTACTATATTAAAATGCGGCGTGTCGTAATTTTGTTGTATATCTGATAATCTGAGTGTCTAGTTATTAGTCTTAGGAATGGGAAGATCAGTGTTATTTGTGACGCTCGGGATTGAAAAAATAAAAAAAACCATCTTTTAAGCCTCAGCAGAGTCAATCTACAATACACTTACTAGCGTCCTCAAACTTTAGCAGACGACGGGTCCCGGGGAGTCTAAAAAATACTTATTTCCCGCGCTCGAAAACTCAGCTTTTCCTATAGGGACTTGGCAGTACTACGTCATGCAACGTCACGCTACCTTCCACTAGTGCTAAAAAACATACCAGGAGGAGGGGCTTATATAGCTTTCATTCTGTTATAAAAACATACCATAATGGCGCTGGGGGCGGAGTTAGACCCGAATTGCCAAGTCCCTATTTGAAGCAGACAGCATACGACTAAATATTCTCTAAACTTCACGGGATTGGTTGATTTGTCTCTATCCCTAAAGATGTTTTAATTGGCCGGTAGGTAAGTGTGCTAAAATCGAAACCCATTGCTAAGCCTAACAAATTTAAAAAAAATTTATTTTCATTGAAAAAATGTTTGAAAAATCAGAAAAAATTAGAGACTTCATATTTAATTAAAACAAACCAGGAAAAAATAAAACACGGCACTAAAATTTTCAGTTGATAGTATCCCTTTAAGAAAAAGCTGGTTTTTCAAATTTAAAATATGTCCGCACTTGGGCACTAACTATAACTAAAACGTGTTACATAACTAACTGAAATGAAGTGCAGAAATTTATTTACGCATCTCTTTTGAGAACGGATGGTTATTCAATCCGCCTTATTGATCACTTGAAGTTTTTTTTTGCTTTCCCCTACTATGAAAGAGCCGATAGAAAAGTTTTATATTGTTAACTAAATGGAATTGTTAATTTCAAGCTAGGGAGGTGTTAAGACAATGGATAAAACAACAGGAGAAGCTAAGGGTATTATGTTTTATAATTTGTGCACGGAAAGGTGTGTCACAAACTTACAGACTAATTAGTCGATTGCTAGTGAAAACCTATAGCCTCATTATTCATCGTAATCAAGAAATACGGTCGTAAACCTTGAAAGATTTTTCTCGTGAATCAAAATTGTTTAGAAAGTTTTACTGGACCGGTGTAATAGCTATGATGAATCAATTTGAAATTGGTCAAAATCTCTTTTGGCATTGGTAATTTAATGGTTGTATGAGCACTATTATGCATATCCCCAGCTGGAGTTTAATATATGAGTTACTATGGCCATGAAAATTTACCGATAGCCCTATTTTGAAGCACATCCCTTCATAATGTCGATGCGTGGTGAGATTTGAGAGTGGAAATGTTTTGCCTTTCTGCACTACACCCCTGAATTTAAGATACACCTTTCTGTTGTAGCATTTGAAATTACTAATTCATACATATTTGTTTCTAAATTTCAGCGTCGAGGTTGATAAACTAACGGTGAACTAAATTATCCGTCGATCATATTCTTTCTGCCAATCTTTATTGGACTTTGATACACTTAATGAGCGGCGTGAAATTGCAACATTTTATATGTCTAAATAAATTTGTGACGCGTTATAACATTCGTTTTCAAATGTATTACTAGACTTTCTACCGACATCTATATGCTATATATTTGTTTATTCTTATTTGATAGATACATAAAATAGAAAAAATTTGAATTGTAAGTCACTTTTGTATGTAATTACGGCGTAATTAAAGTTGTAGAATGAAATATCTAATGAGAAGTTAGGTGCAGTACATGAAATTTAACAGTTATTTCGAAGAATTAACGAACTTTCGGAAGCCAAGGTGTTATGAAAGTTAAATTTAGAAAATCTCATATTACGTTACATTGTTGCGTATGCCAATAATCTTGGTATATATTGGAGTAACGTCGCCGCTACGGCGGTCGCTCAATTTCCGGTTGAAAAACCCAGCGCAATTATCGGAAATGAAATGCAACCAAACCCTCGTACCAACCAGACACTTCTCCAGGACTTATTGTCGGCTGCCGTTTCAGACAAAGAACATTCGTAATGAGATATATTTCTTTTGCAAAATTTAATTGGCTTAAATTCAACTATTATTTAACTAAATTTGGAACCTTAATTTCGAAACGTGCAAGCAAATAATTAAATCTAAATGTATACGGCATAGACGCTGGCAATTTTAAAATTGTGTTCTCTAGTTCTCTGAAATATGAATCAGACTAAAAGACCACAGCCCAGGGGCCAGACTTGTATATAGCCCCCACCCCCAAAGCTCAATTTTCTTGGGTACCCGGGGCTCCCTAGTGGACAAAGATAAATAAACAGAATGTGAGGGAGGGAAGGATGCATTCCGGCCCTTATGGAGGAGGGTTCTCATCGCCCCGAATTTTTCAGGGTACCCGGGTGGAACCAGACCCCTCTAAAATACTTTTTCAGGGTGTCCTGTGATTTTTCTTGGGTGTCACAGGCTCCCTGGTACCCACTATTTACAAGTCTGCCAGGGGCTCACGGACGTAAATGGCGGCCGATCACTTGATCACATTTTACCCGCAGAAAACGTCGCTGTATCCTTGAGACATAAGGGGCGAACAAATGGACTAGTACTATATGAGAATGGTTGCTTTAGTTTTTCATCGGAGTTTTACGCATGAAAAAATGTTTTTCTTCCACCATGACACGATACTCATTACGGAAAACTGAAAACAGAACCTCATCGGCTTGTTCTATCATTTTTATCCTTTACCAAAAATTTGTAACTTTTTAAGACAAAATTTGTTTATTTTTGTATATTTTAAGTTTTTGGATTCAAGAAGAATTTAATTGCTCCTTGCGAAGAAAGGCAGCCTAATGTTGTAACGCCAGTCATACTGCAGACCCCTCTTTCGTTTCCTCCTCTCTACCTAAAAACGTTACTTCAGCCATTGTGAAAAAAAGAGACAAGAACTAAACATCCCACCCTTCCTGTGATTGGTGTTTTCTCGCGAAGGCGCATAATTCTTGGCCAATTCACAAGAACTTTGTATCTGCGGGAGATGAAGACGCAGTGTAGCGAAAACTAAATGTGGACAGCAATCAATTGGGCGAAATTGCGCCTCCTCTACCCCATGCCCTATTAGAGGATAGTCATATGCAGATCAGCTGCCATTGTAAATAATTGTAAATAATTTTCGCGTAATAAGTTTAATTTAGTGTTTTTATTGTATAACATTTAATGTTTTTTTCGGACCTGTGAACCCACGTTAGTGGGTTCCTCCCTGTTCCAAAAGGGATTTGTAAACAAAAGGGTCAATAAACCATTCATTCATTCATTCAGCACGATCTTGTAGACCAGCAAAGCGAAGACACGAACGCGCAAAATGTGTCAGTCTGGAGTCTCTGGACAGGCCTTGATATGTCAAACGTACATACTAAATTAGGAACGCTTCTTTTACAGCAGCTATATTTCACTATCAATTGTTCATTATGAAGGTATGAAATACGAGCCGGGTCTTCGTTTTTATAGAAATATATTTGATCTTTATCCAGGAATCTCATTCTCATTTATACTTGATTTTAATTTTTCAACTTCAATTTTATGATACTCAAAATTTGATATAGATATCGTAATATTTACTTCTTCCGTTGAAAACTTCATTTAACAAGTTGGGAAAACCAAAATATTACCTCTCCGAGTCAAGAGAAGAACTACTTACAAACTTATTTACCCAGATATGGAAATGTTTCTTCTTTTTTTATGAACAAATACTGAAGTTATAATTTATGAAATATTAAAGCAGTATACAAAGCATAGCAAATATACTGTAAATCAGACGACATTTTACATCCAATAAGGATATACTTGTACACATTAAAATCATCCGATGGGGGAAAAACGGGAAATGAAGAGATAAAACTTTGGAGGGATATTACCTTTACCTGTTTGTAAAGGCCCAATTTGCTACTCCTCAACTGTATACCCTCTATGTTCAAAGCCATATTCACAACAGGGTTGCCATATAAACACTATCCTCTCGTTTCACCTCAAAAATTTTCTTAGTTTGTCAACATGACGATTAACGTTACATAACACCAAAGCTTATTTGTGGCTACACACACTGAAAGTAAATGAGTACCATAAAAAGCATGAAAACACGAAGCTATAATCCGATAACGATCAGACCTTCACTGATCTGGGCTGCGTTCTGCAGAGCTCACCAAAAAAGACAGCGGATTTTGGAAAACGTTTACCGGTGAGATCTGTCGTCATAGCTTTTCTCCGGTCTTCGGTGTTTTAAAAATAAGCTAGCGCAATAAAGCGTGCAAGGTACAAAGGCTTAACAAAAATTGTATGATAACATATTTATGGAGATAGATAAGAACAACTTTTATAACTAAACATAGAAACTAACATATCTCTTAAAATTCTCGCGTGATCAACTGGTTTCACGTCAAATGAATAGCTATAGCCCCATCAGAATCAGCAAGAGCTATTTGTATTAATTCCTCCATGTTTTTTTTTTCGCCAAGCTGAGAACTACGCGTTTTACGACACGTTATCCAACAACCCGACTAATGTCTTTGGTGACCGTGCTGGCTCAGCGCTGAGCACCGTGACGTCAAAATTCAAAACCAAAATCCCGTTCTGTCATAGATAATATACACATTATTATCTATGGTTCTGTAGGACACTGCTAACAGCGCTGAGCTCTGCTTAACGCGGCCCAGATTTCCACCATGATTATAAAATCTAAGCCTGATTATTTAAAAGTGTAATTAACTTTCGGCTCACTCTGAACCGTTAATGTCTCTGCATTACAGAAACGAAAACCAAGCGTTTACTATTTGGTTCACTAGGCCTATTGACAAATAGGTTCATTTGACCAATATAGTGGCGTTCTTCTTGAAATCACTTTAGAAAGGATTATGCTATAAACAGATGTAGTAAAGCTTAAGTAATATATAAACATCGATTTCAAATAATAATATTAAAAAATATTCTTGGGATATCAAAATGAAACAGAGCTTTATAGCTACAAAACCACTAAAGGCATCGAAATTACGAAAAATATTTCCATATATTAATTATACATTATGAGAAAACCAAATTTTAAGGTTTTGTAGGATTTCTTTCCACAAAACAAAGCGAACTGCTAACGCGATGTACTAACGGACGGACATACACAGACTAAAACATAGACTGCTTTTTAACTCTTTCCGTATTAATTTTGAATTGAGAAACAAGATTATCTTAAATATCAAAATAAATATAATTAATATTTAATATTTTCTTCGTTAGTTATTCGCCTTATTGAACGTTACATCGTTTTAAAAAAGAACAATTAAACATTCTTGAGAGACTTGACTAATATTGGCGTTTGAAATGAAGCATACGACGGTTGCTTCCCCTTACTCAAATAGGTAGTATATAAGGGTTTCGAATCGCAGCTATGGATAAGAACAGCGCAATTGCGTGAACCTTTGGTGGAAGCCCCACCTTAGGGAGGCCGGACGTTTCTCGTAACCCTGGCCGATCGCCGCGTATGTCTTAACATTAAGGATGATGATGGAGTAGAAGCCAGGTGTACAGACTGGCGTCCATGTGGGATGGACAAAAACTAAGACCAGAAGATGGTGGTGTAGAAGCCAGGTGTACAGACTGGTGTCCATGTGGGATGGACAATAAGAACAGCGCAATTGCGTGAACCTTTGGTGGAAGCCCCACCATTAGGAGGCCGGACGTTTCTCGTAACCCTGGCCGATCGCCGCGTATGTCTTAACATTAAGGATGATGATGGAGTAGAAGCCAGGTGTACAGACTGGCGTCCATGTGGGATGGACAAAAACTAAGACCAGAAGATGGTGGTGTAGAAGCCAGGTGTACAGACTGGTGTCCATGTGGGATGGACAATAAGAACAGCGCAATTGCGTGAACCTTTGGTGGAAGCCCCACCATTAGGAGGCCGGACGTTTCTCGTAACCCTGGCCGATCGCCGCGTATGTCTTAACCTTAAGGATGATGATGGAGTTGAAGCCAGTGTGTACAGACTGGTGTCCATGTGGGATGGACAAAAACAAAGACCAGAAGATGGTGGTGTTAGAAGCCAGTAAGTACAGACTGGTGTCCATGTGGGATGGACAAAGACCATAAGAGGGTGGTGATTAGAAGCCAGTGTGTACAGACTGATGTCCATGTGGGATGGACAAAGACCAGAGGCTGGTGGTGTTAGACAGGCAATGGATTAATAGCCTGCAAGTGTAATACAATTTCCGAAATTTCCGGAAATTGAGAACACGTTTGCTCCGATTTTCAAACTGCGAACGCGGTCACCTGGGGTGTAAGTCAATAACAACAGACAGACAGACAGACAGACAGACAGACAGACAGACACACACACAGACACGTCGAAATTAGAACCTCTCCGTGACATACGTCACTCGGAGAGGTAAAAACAATATGGAAATAATTATATATTTTTTCATCATAGGTACACGAAACTATGATGTTTAAATTAGTATTTTCGTTTCATAAATATTAGTTGTTAATAAAACTAACAAGGCGACCCAAGGGCTCGTAATAGTAGCCACATCGTACGAGTGAATAGCCCCTCTATACCTACCCTAATGAGTGGATAACCCCTCTATACCTTACCTAACCTACTGTGATTGTTCAATCCTTTACTCCTCAATTCGAACTAGGAAACGATAAAAATGTACTGCGCACACACGACAATTTAAACGAACGTCAACAACAACTTAAAATTATTAATTATAATAAGAAATTACTAAATAATTGTTAAAAGAAGTTAAAAAAATATTCCGCAATATCTTAGCACCAAAAAAATGAACGTCTCTTCGTTTTGAAGCTTTTACAAGAATGAAAGGAAAGGAATGCTGCCCCAAGCTAGTACCTTCTTTTTAAAACTCTTCTCGATTTATGGAGAAACGACGTAACTTCTAGTAATAAACACCACCTTTCCAAATATAACGTCGGTATATAGTTCCTTTTGCTTTTTAAAAATCCCCCTCGATTTCTTTGAATTTTGAAATCGGGGGGGGGGGGGGGGTGAGATGAAAAGCGTGAAACCCTTATTGTTGACGGGTGACAGGAATTTTAAAGGGAGTATTAAACCTTCCATTTAAATTAAGCCAATACTAAATTCCTCTCTCTCTCTCTAGCTTTAAATATATGGAGCAAACGTAAACCACATTTCACAAAGCTTAACCTTACCTGTACAATTAAATGTATGCTTGCACTTACTATTATAATCCCCATCCTTTTAAAATACACGAACGAAAAATATCACCTCACCACAATTCTCTCACATTCACTCTCCCTTCAATGTCGAACGAAACGTTTTATACTGCCAAAGCAATAAAATAACCATTTCTTCGGTTAGCTCTGACTAACTATTTCTTTGGGTAACTCTGACCACATTCCAAATCGCGAAAAACTACTACGACCACCACACCCACACCCACACCCACAGGCTCGCGGGACAAACTAATAGCCTCATCGTATATATACGATGTGGCTAAAAATGATCAATATAATAAATTTTTGATTTAAGTTTTACTATCTTACTTTCATATTATGAGAAATGTTTTGCGCAATTCCAAAAATATTTATTTATTACCGTTTTTCTTGTATTTCCGCCGGGACTTTTATAAAAAAAAGTTCCTTGAAAAACAAAATTGTAATTGCTTAACGACCTTCCAAAATATTTCATCCCCCGATGTTGTTGATTCAACTAAAACTAATTCCCTTTCTTTTTCGCTAGATGAACTCATAAACCAGTTTAGCGAGATGTTCAGGCATGCAATGAAAACTTTAACCACGTATTTATAATTTCATTTTGCTTTTCAAAATGGAGAAGTTACGCAAATCTAGCTACCTTTCCTGGTTGTTTTTACTATTGACGTTTTTCGCGATGAACCACGATGTTGCTGAAGGGTACGCTTTGTCAGGTTCAACGGATTGGGTCTTATCACATTTTGGTGAGTTAATTATTTAATGTGAAACAACGCTTGTTACCTGCAAGTTTTTTTTTTATAGAAAGCAAAGCACACGTCCTGCAAAAACGAAGTATCATTACTGCCACAGGTAAATAAATTTTCATATCATTCGGACAACTTAAATTGTTACACAAGTCGCTTTCACACTTCGTTCACTATCATCCCCACTGGCCAATTAGGCTTATAGTTCTCGGAAAACTTGTCGTAGAGTTCTTAACCTTTGGCAGGCGACTTGTGGAACCCACTAAGAAGGAAAAGAATCTTAACTCTAAACTTTCAAGTATAGTAGAAATAAGGCTCTGCCCCATTGGACCGAATCGCATTCGGCCGAAACCAGTCCCAATCAACCGAAAAACCCGCACTTTTGGCGGATTCGGTCCAATGGGACAGTCCCATTGGAGCGAAAACCCGCACTTCTCCGGGTTTAGGATTCGGTCCATTGGGACAAGAATGCATGCGCATATACACCCGATCAGAAATATATTACCTTACACGAAGTTCACTTCAATAATGGTTAGTACCGTGGACATCATCTTTGAAGAGAAAACCCGAAAAAAAAACATTGCAAGAGTGAAGAGGCGTGAATTTTTTCCCCCTCCCGACGCGCGCTAGTCGCGAAGAGAAAAATCTTTCCTCTCGAGAGAGAACTGTGATAAATGGCCACTGCCAAGATAATCTGACGTTTCCTAGAAACGGCGGGATTCAACTGTATTTCGCGCAAGTGAGAAGCCGCTGCTTAAGATACAACCATGATACGATTGTAAGAAAACCGGTTTTACGCACATTTTTCTCACTACGCGACGCTTGTGTTTTTATTTTCACCTCTCTGCCTCGCTGTTCGGGAGGAACGATACCGTTTCTAGGCTGTAAAAATACTTCATAGATGATGGCCGGCGCGAGGTATGGAGAAGTGAACTTTGTGTAAGGTAATATATTTCTGACCCGATGGAACTAAAATGAATTTAATTCCTGGGAACCTAACCAATCCAAACCTAACCTAACCTAACCTAACCAAACCAAACCAAACCTAACCTAACCTAACCTAACCTAGACAAACCAAACCAAACCAAACCTAACCTATAACCTATAACCTATCAATATACCAATTACAACCAAACCTAACCTAAACTGACTTTAAAAATGTTATAAAATATCCCACCTCAATTGAAACCCGCCGCTGGGCTAGATTTTGAAATTATAGCCAAACATTTTCTGTCGAATGCGATTCTGTCCAATGAGATTCGGTTGAATGGGAACCCCCCAGAAAGGCTCCCACAAATACGGTATTAATATTGTCGAATTTGGTTCGTTGGAATTGGAATAAACATTTCCTCTTTATCAAGGCAAGGAGACAAGCGATAACTTATCGACCAACTTAACCCTTTCGCATAGTTATCACTCTCGTAAAAATTATAAACAGTAAAATTTTAACTTGACCACCTTGTTCTTTATTAGCTCGAGGGGGAATTCGCGAGACATCCGCCGCTTTCCGTTCAAGGTTTGATGACACCTGAGACTAATCAGCTATTTAGATATCGCGCTCTCATAGAACGCTCGAGGTTGACACCAACCCTTTAGACGATAGTTATCAGTGTGTGAGTCGGTAATTTACCAAATACCGCGTAAATTACCGATTTATATCTTACCGTAATTTTAGAATGGTAATTTACCGATAAATTACAAAATTACCGCGGTAATAAGCCTGTTAAAACATAAAATATAATAAATTACGGTAATTTTTTTAATTTCAAAATTGTATTCGGTAATTTACCCGGTAAATTTCCATTTTTAAAAATTACGGTAATTCAAATCTCTAGTTATCGCTTGCGATAACTCGCTTAAGTTAGAGAATTGCCCCCGATGTATCCGTATTCGTACCAACTTTTAACGTACAATATCAAATCAAAAACAAGGTCACGGACTTTGTTGCGACATGGATTCTGAATATTCAATCCTGTCTAGAAATATCGCTCCACGTTATTTATCGACAAAAATTGTATTCTACCGTTCAGAAACTTTATGTTTCGATCTGACAAATCTTGGTTGCCAAAATTTTCATAATTTTTTGTAACCAAAGTCCTCGATAACTGGAACTGAAAAGATTTTGGCCTACGATAAAATGCAATTTCCTCGTCTCGATGAAAGAGCAAAAGTTATTTCCTTCTAATTGGATAGAGAAACAAGTTTTGATGCTGTAGTGGATAAATAGTAACCCGTAATGAACAGTATATTATTTACAATACAAAGCATCGGTTTCTCTCGAGCTTCTTTGGGCTACCAACTTGTATTATACGTTATGACGTTATAATTTTTTGCTTTAAAAGGTGGGTGAAGAGAAAAATGAAGTGATTTTTTTTCTCTATTCTTCTACTAATTATTAGACCAATTTGCATAGCGAACCATTCAGAAAATACTTGCGAATGGTTTTAAAATTCAAATTGCGTTGAGATTTTAAGGATTTTTTTTCTTCAACGCCCCTCCGACCAATCGCATAACGCCCTGCCTTTTTGTTAACAAAATTATCGTGGCACGCTCCATGTCTCGTGCCACAATTGTCACATCGCTGGCAATTTTTACCAAATGTCGCGATAAATTTCATTCGACACGGAGTGTTCCACGAGAATTATGTTGATAAAAAGGCAGGGCGTTACGCGATTGGTCCGAGGTACTTACTTAAAATTATCAATGAAATTTTAAACAAATTGTAATTTTAAAATAATTCGGTGGTTTTTCTTGGATGTTACAATATTCAGATTGGTCTTATAATCACTAGAAGAATCGATAAAAAATAACTTTATTTTCCACTTCACCCTCCCTTTAAGTAATTCCACTTTTAAGGCCTTTCGCGTGTTGGAATATATTTTTTGATCTTGATGATCAAAGATTTGGCACAGCAGATTATCTCGCCAGAACGCCTGACTTAGTGATTTTCTATTTCCCATTAATTTTTGCAAGAATAGTCATTTATGGAAATGGTGAAACGTCAAGTGAAAGATCTGAGACACTTAGAAAAAAACCGGTTTTTAAAATTCAAAATAAGTCAGTTCTAGGGTGTTAAAACAATCCCTCGTACTGAAGTAATTCAAATTGTAAACTTGACAATTTTTCATTTTTACCTTCTATGGAAAGGACGATAAAAATGTTTTATGAAATAAATACAATTGTTCATTTCAAGCTAAGGAAGCGATAAGGAAACGTTTAAGGGAACTGGAGATGTTAAAGGTATTATTTTTATAATAAGTGTAACGAAAAGGTGTGTGCCACAAATTCAGAAGCTTTTAGTTTGATGAGAACGAGTGAAAAACTTCACCCGCAGCCTACATATCGTGTTGGAGGAAGTAGAGGGAGCCATAGAGGGAAGGGGTAAGGCAACTTGAACAGCACAGTCGTTTCTCCATTTCACCATAGAGACTATAAACCCCAAGGAGTGGAAGGAATGCCTCAACTTGTTGCCCCTTTTTCCTGGTACAGGGCGACTTCCGCTAAGCAAAATTAAACGGGCCGGAAGCTCTCATGTACCAATTTAGGAGCAACATCATTATTTGGGCTTGTTGAGCGGGGGACCTGCCACTCCTTGGGGTTTATAGTCTCTATGATTTCACGTGCATACGCGCACCTACCTTGGTGGGGAGCGATTGGTCATGCAATCGAGGCATCATAGATAATAAAGAAGGAGGAATTGTAATTTGTAACGTAAGCATGCACAACTAACCGCAGCTGAGCTAAGCCTCGGCCATAAGTTGTCATCAAATTTCTCTCTGTTGCACTGATTGCGCTATTGAAGAACTGTAAGACCATGGACTGTGAATTAAAGAGTACCAGAATCCGCTAGCCTTGAACAGTACAATACTTTCTTCCACGAAAAACAATCAGCTCGATGGAGGGTAGGTAAGGGGTTTATGTGAAATCGGACAACAACCAAGGTCGTTTCTACCACGTTATTTGTGACCTTTTTCACGATCTCTTCAACCCTTAGTATCTTATACACACCAACCATTATCAAATTTTTTTGGTGACCTGGTACGAGGATGTCACCTCGTAGGGGTAAAACAAACATAATTTCCTGGTCCTATATAATTTACCGTGCCAGTGCTCGGTGCCGGTTTTGAAAGGGGGTGGGCATGCAGGCTTAGCTGAATTTGGTTTCCGAGCCTCCCTCAACTTGTGCTCATTGATATCATAAAAAATTGAGCTCAAACTCTGAACTGACCTGGAGAGATTTGCCCCGTGAAACTAAATTGTTTAGTAAATTACTTTGGAACGGTACAAAAGCTATAACAAACACAATTTGACATTTGACCAAATCTCTTTTGGCGTGTTTATTTACATGATTATATAATGAGAATTTTTATCCATATCTCCAGGAGTTACTATAGTTTATACTGTAAGTGGCGTTGCACACATGCAGATGATTAGTTATTCCCCTTCGAATGCCGAGACCTGGTGAGAATAGAGGCTGGTAATGTTTTGATTTCCTGCTCTACAACCCTGAATTTAAGACATAGTACCTTTCTGTTGTAGCATTTGAAATTAGTAGTTTATAAATATTTGTTTTTTAATTACAGCGTCGACATAAACTGACGATGAAAACTATGATCAGTGGATAATCTTAATTTATCAACCAATTATTGGACCTTTTCAAACGGCATGAAATTTAAAACTTTAATATTCTTAAAATTAGAAGTTACGCTTTCTTACGTTGAATTTTTAAGAGTACTATTAGACAATGGATTGCATTCCCTACAGATATAAGAGGTTTTACATCTGTTCATAAATTTAGATTTGCCTATTTTCTCCATTTTTTTGTGTGTGTGATTGTTATTTTCTGGCAACCAGTGAGATAATGAAACGTGATTTTAACTGGTTGCTATCAGTGAAATATTACGCTTTATTAAAATTGAACGAGAACTGAATCCTACAACTATCAAATATTCTATTGTATATGATAGAACCAAGACTCATAACCACAATTAGTCCGCCGCGGTTATAGATCTTATTGGCCAAGCTTGCATTCTTTGTTTCATGTTCTCTTATTGAGTTTTTCTCTAAAAGTTGAAAGATTAAATTATAATCATGGAAGAAGAAGGGTATGGAATGGTGAGGTGATTAGGCAGACGGCTACGCGAAATGTAGGGTCACGTGGGAAAACTCTCCTCTCCTCTCGGCACTAGCTGTAACGCGATTACTGCTCTGCGCAATATTGGCGCGCAAGCAGAGAGAGGGATACACTGTTTAGATCCGCTCTCTACCGCCTCTGCTACAGCGCGCCTGCGCGGAAGCTTTCATCGTTGGTGATAAACTCGGGAAGGAGGGAATGAAAAGGGGAAGTTACGATTTTTCAACGCGCTCTCTTTAACACTATAGGACCCTTCCATACCCTTCTTCTTCCATGTTATAATAATGACTTTTATGCGTTCAATAAAACCTGACCTATATTATTTCGCCATAATATGATGAAGTAAATTTAATGAAAAAGCTACCAACCGTTTTGTTTCTTCTTCATGGTTGAATTACTATTCCAGTCTTTGAAAGATAAATATTCCCGCAGGAAACCGCCGTATTGAACCATACACGTCCAACATTTCTAATCTTGTTTATTTTTTCATTTCTAAAATATTTACCCAATTTTTGAGGCTTGACAAAAAAGTAATCATGGAAAACCAATAACTCTTAAGCTTAAGTAGTTCACAATTCCATTTTAACCCTCGAAACAGTTTTATTGAGCGAGAGTGAACGTCATCACGGGGTTACACATCATTCAAATTCTGAATTCTAAAAACACCTGACACCAACATTTAAATTATCATCGGTCGTAAGTTTAAACGGAATGGCATTTCTTGGAAATAACCGATATTTTAAATACAGGTACATAATTTTCATTTTAAAATCTTAAATGCTATTTTTAACACTTGAAACACTCGAAAAGAAGCTACTTAAGTATATTACAAGAATAATTACCATAAGTTAAAGTAACTTTCATACTGAAAAACCGATGTAATGGTTTTAATTGTTGTATAATATGAGGCTAACTATAGTAGAATTCAAAATCAGATAGGGTAAATATTCTCGCGTGTCCAAATATTCCAATGTTGGTTAGCAAAAATCTTGATCAGATTTAAGTCACCGCAAAAGAATAAATATGGAACTTTTTAAATTTTTATAATTTCGTCAAGCTTCATTCTTAAATTACACTTATAAACTCACTGTAGTTTAAGAATGTTGAGAGTGGTTAACAGAAAGCGCAGTATCACGGGGTGCGTAAAGACGCGTTACAACTGAAGAAATACTGATCAAATATTTCACTCAATCTAATTGATTAAGCGTTGAATATTTCTAATATCCATGTGCAATCAATCAAATCAAACGCTTCGATTGATCAAAATTATAGTAATT
The DNA here is from genome assembly GCA_019434445.1 of Phalangium opilio. Classification (NCBI taxonomy): domain Eukaryota; kingdom Metazoa; phylum Arthropoda; class Arachnida; order Opiliones; family Phalangiidae; genus Phalangium; species Phalangium opilio. The sequence goes on along the minus strand of JAEQBA010002014.1, from coordinate 156,736 downwards.
ACCATAAAGAAATGAATTTAAAAACAGACTGATTAATAGGAAATAAAGGCATGCGAAAAAATTACACTCGTGCTCTAATTATGTTTCAGTTTAGAACCGAACACTCTTAACTAGTCTCAGTCTTTGACGATTTCGGATTGTCCATTCTAGAGTTTAAGTGGAGCCCAAAATGGCCTTGAAAAAAATTGAATTTGTTGGAAATGATCGATATTTCAAATACAGGTAAAGCTTGAATTTTCAAAACCTAATTTTATCGTTGATTTGAAAAATAAATGACTATTAAAGAGACAACTATTAATTGTTCGATACCAACAGGGGTGAGTTTATCAAAATCCGTTGGCGTTGTTGAAACGAGTCTTCGGGGTCTCGGAATCAAGATTGATTTATTGATGACAATTCATCTTTAATTTCCTGTCAGTATTCGGCGGTTCTTGTGGAACAGATGAAGTTCTTGGCTGAATATTTAGAACAATTCCTCAACATAAAGTCAGGGATAGATTTATTTTTTTAAGACGGAATGGGTAACAGGGTTATTCGGGTGCGCGTCCAAGTCCACGACCCCCTTACCCGTGACGGAGGGATATGAAAGAAGAGGCGGGTCTTATTTTCGTTAAGGCGGTGTATGTATATCCGGGTCAAATAAACGTCGTCTGCCAAGTTGGAATGGGCTCGGATTGTAATTTTTGAAAGAACATTGTTTGAAAATGGAAGTTACATAAGACATAGGGCTTGCAACTGAAAAAAAAAAAACGGGGAAGACCCAAGAAAATTAAAAGTGAGTTAGAATTGAGTAAAAGTCTTCATAGATATTACAGCACGAACAGGTTTTAACCAAACACTAAGCTCACAAAACCTCTGACCATTCACTAAGCCTTGGTTACCTTCATCAAATTCGATTACAAAATCATGAGGATAGTAGACATGATTGGCTTAAGAAAGAATTAGCGAACACTTTTCACCCTTACAGATGTACTCCATATCCAAAACACCAGCACCAAATTCACTAACTACCTTCTTAATTGCTATTAATAACAATTCCCGAATAATTACCGGACCCTCGCATTTAGACGGCTCCATTTTGAACCCCTGTGAAGACGCTTATCTGTACAACGATAGCCCACTCGATCCGCGCTCCCGGACGCTGCGCTGCTTGCGTCGTGACGCGCGTGATCGAGTGGGCTATGGTACAACGCAAGATGGGTCGTAGTCATAGCGACAGAGGTAAACAGGAATTACGTATTTTTGGCCCTCCTTGTCAGCAACGTCACCAATACGTAGTTTTAGTGAGCCAATAAGATAATTTAATTTTTGGTTACGTGTTGAAGGAAGGGGCTATATACTCGGCTATGAGTCGGACCGCAGTAAAGGCCAAACGTTGTGCATTCCGTCTTAAACAAGTTGGGAAAACCAAAATATTACCTCTCCGTGTCGAGAAGATTATGTAACCTTATGTATCCAATGAAAACGTCGACCTTTTTCCCTCATCCTTTCCCGCGCTTTGCGCTTCCGCATTTCATCCTTACTCTCAACATTATCTTCCTCCATTTTACATACAAAAATCAAATACTCACAAAAAGAAGTGGCAATAACCTGCTTGCTCTTTACAACCACTTAATTTGACTTAATATCCAATTTCCAACAACAATAATATACCGGTAGTTTAATTGACAACCTACTAGCACCGAAATTCTCATTAAGAATGGCTCCCGCGGATAAAAAAGGGCAATTTTCAACTAGGTGGGCGTTATCTCATTAGATTTGAAAAATATCATCATGCCTAACCGTTTGGATTTTTTTAAAGCAATCTTAGCACCAAAAAATATATTTTGATACAAAATAAATGTTTTATATTCTTATTAAGAATAAAACAAGAGGATAAAAAAGGTCTGTCCTCTCGTAATTTTTTAAGCTTTTATCATGATTACTCTATACAACAGTAACAAGGAGTATAAACCCATTAGTGGAAGCAGTATTTTTTTCCGAAACAATCTCGCTTATGTTTATCCTCTCTAGACTTCGCTAAAAACGTATTACTCCTACGTAAAATATTAATAGACAGGCAAGGATTCATACCATTAAAGGAGCGCAATATTATACATATTTTCATTTCATATACAGAGAAAAGAAATTATTATGTTTCTGAGAGGAGCTTCCCATTTTTGTTGTTGTTTTGAAAAATGTATCGCAATGCACGGGCCTTGATAGATATAGGAGGCAATGAATGAAATATATCACAATGCACGTGCCTTGATAGATATAGGAGGCAATGAATGAAATATATCACAATGCACGGGCCTTGATAGATATAGTAGGCAATGAAGGAAATATATCGCATGCACGGGCCTTGGTAGATATAGGAGGCAATGATAATCTCTCTCTTTGAACGAGAGGTTTATCTTTAATATTTAAATAAATATAATTATTTCTAATTATTTTAATCTTCAATAATTAACATTAATAATAGTTAAATCGCTAAAAATAAAGTTATACCTATTATCTTCTCAAACTTTGCTAATATTGACGTTTAAAGTGAAGGGTACCCCTCTTGCCCGCTTTCTTCTAATTTTGGGGTATATATACGTTTCGTTTCCAATATAATAGTAAGGAAAAAGCGCAATTGCGAAAACCTTTGGTGGCCGATCCCACCTTAGGGAGGCTAGACGTTTCTCGTAACCGTAGCTGATCGCCGCGTATATCCTAAAACCAAACGATGATAATGGAGTAGAAGCCAATGATACAGATTGGTGTCTATGTGGAATAGATGGAAGACCAGTGGATGGTGGTGTTAAAAGCCAGTGTAAGTGCAGACTGGTGTCAATGTGGGATTGACAAAGAACAGAAGATGGTGGTGATTAGAAGCCAGTATGTACAGACTGGTGTCCAAGTGGAATGGACGAAGACCAGAAGATGGTGGTGATTAGAAGCCAGTAAGAACTCAACTCAGGTGGTGTGAGTATTGGAGCCATTTTCGTGACTGTGAAAGCAGTTCGGAAATGGCGAACACGTTTGCTCCGATACGCAAACTGCGGTCACGTGGGTGTAACAACGGACAGACACACACACAGACACGACCGTTACAGAACCTCTCCTGGACTACGTCACACGGAGAGGTAAAAAGTAATCTATCCCTGATTAAACCTTATATACACGTCCAACATTTCTAATCTTATTTTATTTTTTAATTTGAAGAATATTTATCCAATTGTCTAGGCTTAACAAAAAAGTAGTCATAGAAATTCAATAATTGCTTTCAAGCTTCAAGAGTTCTCAAAGTTACTCACCATTTCGATTTGAACAGTCGAAACAGTTTTAGTGAGTGAACGTGATCAAGGGGTTACGCATATTCCAAATTCTGCAATCTAAAAACAATAGACACCAACTTATCAATTATTATCCCTCGTAGGTTTAAAAGACTCAGAAACTAGTCTTGTATCTTGGCTTCAATATATCGAATAAATGTTGTAACTTTGTAAATTTGTTAAATGAAGAACTTAGATTGTTAAAACAAAACTATAGCAAAGTAGTTTAAAACAACACCGTAAATTTATTCATTAAGCTAACCTAAAGGGAGGGTGAAAAACCGAACCACCTACGAGACTGTTTGAATTCTCAAAAGCTGAGAGAGGTAAGGGAGAAGTGGTTCGATTTAGCAGACGCCACTAAACCAAAGAGGAGTGAGAGACGGAGAGAGAATCAGTAATTATAGTAAACTAGCTGAAACCTACGAATATAAAATACTGACCTTTTTTTTCGGGAAATAAAAGGCACGGAAAAGCAATTACACTTGTGCTTTAATTATGAACATTTCGGTTTTGAAAGTCTTGTTTAGCCTTACGTCAGAGATTTGTTCTTGCTTCAATGTAAACACTTATAAATATTCTCAGTCTGTTACTGAAGAAGCACGAAAAATCTCTCAGCAACTCTTTGCAGACATAGAAATTTTCGGATTGTCCATTCTAGAATTTAAGTGGACCCCAAAATGGCACTGAACGAAATTTAATTTGTTCGAAATGATCGATATTTCAAATACAGGTAGAAATACAATTTTAAAATCCAAAAAGTTTTCGTTGATTTGAAAATTAATTTATTATTAAAGGTACACTGAAGAGACAACTATTAATTGTTCGACACCTATAGTCTGTCAAACGAAAGAAGAGCCCTGAGAAATTTGTCCAAATTGGTGTCGCCACCATCGACCCCATAGTACTTTATCAGCTTGTTTTGTTTTGTCAATAGTCGTCTGTAATATAGTCTGCTATAAACAGATAGGCTTAATCGCAATAGAACCAATAAATTTTGCTATATATATTTAATATGTTTATGTTTCATGATTTTTTACGATCATCGAGTATTAAAGAATATAAAACAAAATTAACGACAAGACACCAGTTTTATCTTTGTTGAACTAGCTTTGCAATATATTTTAATGACATAAGTTAAAGTACTTGTCCATAACCACAAGTCTAAGTAGTTCAGCATCAAAGCGTCCTCAGTCCACGTCTTCATCAGAGTCTTCGCTGTCTTCTTGCATATTAATTTTAAGAGGTTCAATTGTGGTTTCGATGATGGAATCTTTTTCCCAATACTCATGCATTATATTCTCGACGTGAACTTTATGAAATAATAAAGCGTCACAAGTCCAGTACCCTGAAGTACGAAATTGACGGGGTTGCTAAAAGTAGAGGTCACACGGTAGTGAGGATTACACCGTACCATTGCCAGTTTAACCCGATTGAACTAATATGGGCACAAGTGAAGAACGACGTAGCGAAGCAGAATTCTGGTTTCAAACTCTCGACGGTCAAAGATGCAACATTGAGGGCCATTGAACGTGTGACACCAGAGAATTGGCGTAAGGCAATAGAGCACGTCGAGAATATAATGCACGAGTATTGGGAAAAAGATCCCATCATCGAAACCACAATTGAACCTCTTAAAATTAATATGCAAGAAGACTCTGATGAAGACGTGGACTGAAGACGCTTTGATGCTGAACTACTTATGGACAAGTACTTTAACTTATGTCATTAAAATATATTGCAATGCTAGTTCAACAAAGATAAAACTGGTGTCTTGTCGTTAATTTTGTTTTTTATTCTTTAATACTCGATGATCGTAAAAAATCATGAAACATAAACATATTAAATATATATAGCAAAATTTATTGGTTCTATTGCGATTAAGCCTATCTGTTTATAGCAGAATATATTACAGACGACTATTGACAAAACAAAACAAGTCGATAAAGTACTATGGGGTCGATGGTGGCGACACCAATTTGGACAAATTTCTCAGGGCTCTTCTTTCGTTTGACAGACTATAAGTCTGCTGAGGTGAGCTTATCAGAACTCGGTGGCGTTTTTGAAGCGAGTCTTCAGTTTCTTGATGACAATTAAACATTCATTTCTTGTCAGAAATGGTTGGTTATTGAACAGATCAAGTTCATGGCAGAATATCTAAAACGATTCCTCTACATAAAGTAAATTTAATGCCATATTGATTTTAGAAATAAAATACTGAAATTATAAAAAAATAGATCAGAAAAAAATTTCAGTATATTTTTACTGTAGTCCTAGCCTTTCAATTATATAGATTGTTCTTTAAAATTAAGTTAATTTTTTATTCATTAATAAACGCGAGTAATTGACTTTTTTTCTAATAGGGATCTCCTAAAAAAAGTCAAAACCAGCTACCACAAATTCTTGAAAACATTTGCTACGCAAAGTTAAAGAACTATCAGAAACGAATCCCGGCTTACGGACTGTTATAAATTAATATATTGTAATTAAATTTTGTCGATAAATTTTAGACTGGATTTCGATGGGAATTATATTGTGTTACGCAACGAAGTTTCCAAAATACACAATAAGTCAAATTTGTTCAAGGTATGCGATTTTACGGCTATTGTTGAAACAGTTTGATCGAGACCCTTTACGCTGGTGTTAGCAATCTCATGTTATCGGGTGGGACGAGTCAAGCTAATTTTTCCGTACTCGATTGCACCATTTCAATCCGTCTCCGCCCATCGGAATAAGCAAGCTGATTATCTTGTCTAGCCCCCAAGTGACAGTCACGTCCAATTCCTGGTCCTTCTTAAATATGGACACCGAGGGATGTTTTGGTCAATAACAATATACTTAATACCCAATTCATTGATTTTCGTTCTTGTTTCATTCAGGTGCTGATTTTATTAGCGTTAACCTTGGTCCTCCTGTCAATTTTGCAACTCATTCACTCCATCGTAACGAACAAATACAAATCAGTCCCCACTAAAAAAGTAGCCAAGAAAATGACTAAAGAAACTATGGAAAATGTCTGGGAGAACGCCTCGCTCTTCTGCGCCGAACGTAAGCAATTATTTCATCAACAATGTTTAAAAATAATTTAACTTCGTAATGGAGATACAATTAACCCCCCTTAATTACGAAAGATGGCCGTCGCTTTAATCAGACATAAAATAATATAGCGTAATTATGTTTTGTAGCGATTCCCGTTGTTCTGCCTCACATTACTTGTCGTCTGCTCGCTTCATCGTGGCTTATCGGAGTGACTTTCATTCTGTTCTTCTTGGGTTGTTACTTGAGTACGGACTTCTCGACGGAAAGCTACAACTGCATCGACACTCTCTCGGACTTGATCAAATCGGGAATTCAGCCGGCATTTTTAAAAGATAAAGATTTCAAATATATTAAAGATTTGGTGAATAATCTATTTCATGTTAATTAAGTCCTCCATTTTTTCTGACGTCTTATGTTTGAATCAGGTGATCCTGGATCCAGTTGTTGAGGAATGGCTAGACACTTTCGATGGGAAGAAACTGCGCCATTTCTTCCATGGATCAGTCATTGATTCGTACATTCCTATTTTTTCTGGGGAAAAAGCTCTGATCGTAAACGAAGACGATGTGATTTCTCTGCTCGCATTTTTCGCGGCTGATCCTGAGGTGGAAAAGTTCATCGTGAGAAATGGTGTATTTTACTTTTCGCAACAAGTTCTTAAACTGGACTACAAACACTTCATTTTCAACACCTCATGGATTCGAAGCGTACCACAATTGAACGCCCAACTGATGTCAGTATCAAATTCATAGTAAAAAGATTAACATCCTTAACTTCTGTTTTATTGCAGGGTGGAACCGATTTTCGAAAAGCAAGTTTTCAAACATCTGAAAAGAGAGTTTTATTACTCGATTGAACAGTTCATTTGGAAGAGACCATCGCATAGCACAGGAGCCTTGGACCTGAGTAGCGTCAGCGTTCCTTTCTACTTTCTTCTCATGTTGTTGTCAGGAACAGTAGCCTTTGTCATTACCGAAATAATCTTCAAATTACTACCTAATCGCAAAATATTAATTTGGTTAGAACATGAAATGGAATTTCCAAAACAAGACACCAATTCCATGCTACTCCTTGGTGTTTAACCAACTGGCTCTGGCTTATCAGTGGTCGATTCTATAACAGGTTTTGACACATATCAGGCTGCTTGTCGAATATGATGTTTTAGTTGGAATTATCCACTTAATTTTGTTTCATATGTGTCGAAAATGTTACTTATTCTCACCATAAACATTGATCATGTTGAAAGGAAGAACATTATACTAGTTGTCATATACCGGTGAACAGCACTAGATTTCATTTCATATATATTATATTAGTACACAAATCAAATATTCTGCATTCGGATTAGTGAGATTATTAGAAATTCTCCATTTCGCTGTTTCTGAAATGCATTGGCTCATTTCAGAAGAATGTGAATGCTATCCAATCGTAGAGTATCCAAATGATTTTTGATTTTTCTTATAAGTTGAACATGAAAAAAATAAAATTTTTAATTTTCAAATTCTTAAATGTTATCATTGATTAAATTTAGATGTATTCCAGGCCAAATTACAATTAAATGCTTTTCAAACGAGTGAAGTAAGTTACAGACAGTGTTGGGCACATTTATTTCGATATATCTTTTTACCTATCAAAATATTTTTGTTTTCGCCCCTATCAATTTTTTTACCTATCAAAATATTTTTGTTTTCACCCCTATCAATTTTTTACCTATCAAAATATTTTGGATTTCGCACCTATCAATTTTTGCTTTCGCTGTCTATAGACTGCGGAAGCATTGCAATTACCCCTTACGGCTGGGCGCCTTCTCCCTCCTTTCTGCCCCCAATTTTTCAAGTGACCTGGGAGAATCCATCATAAATTAAGTTACTTTCATTTCAAACTTCCCGCTAGAAATACGAACTTCAGCGACATCTATACGAAGTCCCGTAAATATTTCACTATTGAAGAATTACTTTTTGGCACGACCGGGATTTGAACCCGCCACGTCTGTATCCACACAGGCACCAGAGTACAACGCCTTACAGACTGAGCTATAGAGGCTTAGTACCTATCTGCGATTTTCACCAACAGTATCTCACTCTTCCCTCGACGGGCTAGCTATTTTTTTGCCAGAGAGAAAGAGAGAGAGAGAGAGGAGGGGGACCACGTGACTCTCGTTACTAGAGCGGCGGGCGCCTCTCGTTAAGTTGGGGGTGGGCCGTTTCCATGGTAGCGCGCGTATACGCAGCGCCTCTGAATTGTAAACTCTTGGCGGGAAATTCGCGAATGGTAGATTGGCAGTAAAGTATGTCGCGTTTTTAGCATTAGAAGGTTTACAAAATTATTTTAGGGATTCTACTCGTCGAAAAGTCTAAAATCTAATAATAACTAAACACATTTTTAAAGTAAGAGATATTTGATTTGTAAACCAAACGAAGTTTATACCGTAGTCTCTAGAGAGTGTATCAGGGTAACTTCTGTAACTAAGCAAGTATGTAAGTGTTTATATTTTAAGTTACTTAAATTAACTTGCAAGTGCTTCCAGATAGACACATTTTTGGGGTTAACTATACCTGCACATTTAATTTGGGAATTTGGGTGTTGGGATTAGATAAGCTAAAGCCTGAAAACTTTCTTTTTCTCTTTAAGCACGTTACAGTATTGGGCAAACAAAAATGATAATTTGATGTTTAATTTTAAGTATTGGCATTCGCAATAAAATATTTCTATTAAAGTTTAATTACTCAAATAATGCTAAAAATAAATTTTACCAAGCACAAGCACTTTCTAAGGCTCTTTTCACATTTCAGTAACAAGTTCGGACAAAGAAAAATTATCATTTCAAGTTTAAATTTGCCTATAAATGTTAATGATATTTTATTTAATTAACTCTTAATTTTAATAACTAATAAGAGTAATCAATTAATATTCATCACTAATCTTAAGAAAAAAGTTCAATATTATTTTTATAAATAATCTTATCTCAATAAAAATAAGCATTGGTAATATAATAATTACGCCGTTGCGTCATCTACGTACGTACACTACTATTTTAGCAATGATTTCGAAGCAATAATTATTAATTGTTAACTCTATATTAAATTTAGTTTTTTTTTTCATTGTAAATTTTATGTATGAGCAAAAAGTTTAAATTAACATTGCCATATGCATTTAAAATTAGGCCGACATGATGGCGCTAAATATAGCCTAGATCTGACGTAGACTACCAGCCTTCATTTCCGAGTATTCCACCCCCATTTTTGCTTATTACTATTCCCCCATCACCCATGTCGTTTTGAGCTCGCACACAGCCATAGCCCACTCGATCACGCGCATTACGATGCAAGTTGCTCGCGCTATAGAAGCCCGTTAATAGAAATAATTTTAAATAATACCATAATTTTAATAATTTTAAATAAGCTGCTAGCGCATCGCGCTATAGCCTGCAGTCGCGTGATCCAGAAGGCTATGCTTGAATCGAGCAGAGAGAGGCCCACGCCACTCGACCACGATGATCACGTCGAGATTTATTTTTCGAAATCGCAGATGTAACTGGAACTTAACGGTAGTGTGTGGCGTCATAAATTGGTATGGATCCCGCAAACATGTAAGCAACTTGATAAAGTTGTTATTTCTTAATGTCCTTGAGTATGTACTAGGAGACAGATACCATTTTTATTGCTCCATAGAAGCGCTCCGCGAGGACTATGGAGTAGCATAGCCCACTCGATCACGCGCAACACGACGCAGCTTCCGTGAGCACGGACCGAGTGGGCTATCCCCTTTATTGAACCAGGGTGAGATTGATTGGAAATGATGATGGGCGACCTGCGCCACCGTAAATCTCCCATTGTACCTCGCGCACGCCCCTACACGGGCCAGGGGTGGGTGTCGCTGGCCTAATGTCCAGTTTAAAAAATTTCCTTATTTCCCATCCTGGCCCGGGGAGTCCTTTACTAAGAAACATGTTACACCTTACTTCTCTGCACTGGGATGTACTTTTTCAAAAATAAAAAGAAGTTGGGAAAACCAAAATATTACCTCTCCTTGTCGAGAAGATTATATAAACTTAAGTATCCAAATAACGAGATCTACGGTATCCGGACGAAACTACGAGATCTACAGTATCCAGATCAAACTACTCGATATACAATATCCAGATTGCACTACGTACAACTGTCAAGATCAACAGTGGGCTTGGGAGCCCAGTAAAAGAAACCCCTATTTGGCTTGGGAACCTAGAGTAAGAAACCCATATAAGGCTTGGGATCCTTGAGAAAGACACCCTTTTTAAGTTTCAGATACTAGAAAAAAGAGGCCCACGTATATACTGGAACATCACCATTAATCCAGATAAAACAACGAAATCAGCACTGTTCCAGATTGAAGTTAAACATAAAAAGCAAGTAAAATTACCTGATCAACAATACATTATGCTTGTAATAGAGCAAACACCAAATACATTTTTTTTATAAAATAGAGAATCCAGGCCCCCCAACGAGGGAAGCATTTCAAAACTGTGCAGCTACTAATTTTTAATTAATTTCAATTAGTATCTAACAATTTTGATAACGAAACCTGCTGATATATGATTTTTACGCATTAGGTTATATTTTCTATAGCATCAAGTTTCAATACAACATGACTGGGGGCTAACTCTACGCGATGGCTGTATATTGGTTTAAACGTACATTCATTGAATAATTTAAGTTCCCACTTATGTATATTAGCAGCCTACTTTTGTTAGGTTTGCAATAAAAAGCTTAAAGTTAATTGTTCCAGTTCATAGGACAGAAATTTGTTACTTATTTCATTAAACTGAAAATTAATCTCATACTAGATCGATTTTATTCATAATCGGAAGACTATTTGATAAACAACAAAATAAATACGCAAAAAAATAAATAAGCCGGAGTCATACCAGTTCTATCCGCTGGAGGCCGCCACAAAATCATGGTTTGGCCGATAAAAATTGTTTTTATATAAAATTGACAACACCTCGGATTTTCTTGCTAATGCTAACGGAGATCAATCTCATTGTTAGTTTCTTAAAATGTCCAAGACAAATATTTTTTGTGGAACAAAAATGATAATTTAAGCTTCAAATTTTTGGTTTTTGCTTTTGCGCTTCGAGTTGCAAAAGCATTTGTCTGGCCCTTGCTGGCTGGGTGCCTTTACCCCTTTTTATTCGCGTGCGGAATCACATTGAAATTTATAAATAGTACCTAGAACCATACCTAGGTGGCTTTGCAACCTCCACTGTACTTTAGTTATTTAAGAAACTATTAAGATTAGTGATGATTAGTAATTGATTACTCTTATTATAAGTTAAAATTAAGAGGTAAACCAATTATTTTTATCGTTTTTGTCAAAAATTGCAACTGAAAATAACCTTAAAAAGTGCTTGGTAAAATTTGTTATCATGGGTTATTTGAGTAATTAAACGAGAATATAAATATTTTATAGCGTATACTTATAATTATCTTTTTGTTTATCCAATATTGTAACTGAAAATAATCTTGGAAAGTGTTTGGTCAAAATTATCAATACGTTTTTCAAAACGGCAATAAAATATTATGCGAATATAAAAACAAATAACTGTACTTAATTAGTTTTCTTAAAACATTTGTTTTAAAAACAAAGTTATCATTAATGTTTATGTGAAAAAAATATCACACTAAATTAATTTCATTCATAATCGAAAGGATATTTAATAAATATGAAAAGAATAACGCAAAATAAAATTTCCGGGGTCGTATCAGTTTTAGCCGCTAGAGGGCGCAGCGAAAGCGTAATCTGGCCGGGGCCATCTTGTTTACCTATCAAAATATTTTGGATTTCGCACCTATCAATTTTTTACCTATCAAAATATTTTGGATTTCTCACCTATAAATTTTTAACCTATCAACATATTTTGGATTTCGCACCTATAAATTTTTTACCTATCAAAATATTTTGGATTTTGCACCTATCAATTTTTATACCTATAAAACAATTTTAGTTTTGCACCAATCAATTTTTATACCTGTCAAATGGCGAACTCTCACCGTCTCAATATCATACTAAACACATTAAAGAATCAAACGCAACTTAAAAAAGTCACGCCGATGACTAAAAGGATAGTTTTTACAAGTTCCCGTGATGAAATAGATAACAGACATAAGGAGAAGGAGCTTAGTTACTACCGCGAAATTTCCGATTAATTTTATGTGTAATTTCTTTTGACTGATCACTAGAATAAATAAACCGATTCGCGGAAACAATCCAAAGAATCTGCAGGCCAGCTTCGGAGGGAGAAATACCGCGAAAAGGGACAGCTTCAAAATAGCTGAGGAGTTACAGCCTTTCATTCCTTCGGCATATTGTTCATCGCTTGAAACTTTCGTTCACACCGGGAGGGTGGGACCGTGGGAGGGGTGGCGAGAGTTATAAAACGACTGAACTGGACGAGCTCATTGTAAAATATGCGAGGGTGAGGGGTTAAAGCTCTCCGTAGAAGGGAGAAACCCAATTCTAGTTCAGCCTTGCCCTCGGCCTCCCATCTCACTGTCTCACGTAGTTCGTAGACCATCTTATGACCTACCGCTGCTGTATACCGGGAAGAGGGAAGGAAGGAATTCACTAAAATTTTATTAAATATATTAGAAATATCATTTTTGCTTTCAAATATTTTTAATAGGTAGCGATACCTATCAAATTTAAATCAAATTAAATATTCTTAAAAACTAATGAATCAGGAAAAGTATCAAAAAAATTGCTTACGAATCGGAACTTTCAAACTCAATTTTTCCATGCCTATCATTTAGGTTGATCTATCACTATCAAAATCGGTCAAATGATAGCTAGATTTTTTTCCAATTATCAAATAAAGAATCAGATTCAAAAAAGATATGATAGTGCCCAGCACTGTTTACAGATATTGTACTTTCTAATAAAAGCGGAAATATAAATTGTTATAATGGCTTGAAAGTATTCAATAAAACCTGACTTACATTTTTTCGCCAAAAATATGATCAAGTAAATTTAATGAAAACCTACCAACTGTTTTGTTTTAACTTCATTATCGAATTGTGTGTTTTGCTAATCAAGACATAGAAAGATAAATATTTCTCCTGGAAACCCCATTCCCAGTATTAAACCATTGTATTGTATTGTTGAAAGGGGTGACGTGTAACCACACATAACTAACAACATTTCTAATCTTCTATGTTTATATTTAAATAATATTTACCTGTTTAAATATTCGTCACAAAAAAAGTAATCATCGAATCCCAATAAAAGCAACAAGTTGGGAAAACCAAACTTTTACCTCTCCGAGTCAAGAGGACTACTTACAAACTTATTTACCCAGATATGGAAATGTTTTTTTTTTTTGAACAAATACTGAAGTTAAAATTTATGAAATATTAAAGCAGTATACAAAGCATAGCGAATAAACTGTAAATCAGACGACATTTTACATCCAATAAGGATATACTTGTACACATTAAAATCATCCGATGGGAGAAAAACGGGAAATGAAGAGATAAAACTTTGGAGGGATATTACCTTTACGTGTTTGTAATGGCCCTATTTTCTACTCCTCAACTGTATACCCTCTATGATCAAAGCCATATTCACGACAGGGTTGCCGTGTAGACACTATCCTCTCGTTTCACCTCAACGATTTCCTTAGTTTGTCAACATGACTGTTAACGTTACATAACACCAAAGCTTATTTGTGGCTACACGCACTGAAAGTAAATGCGCACCATATAACGCATGAAAACACGAAGCAATCCGATTACGATCAGACCTTACACTGCCTTTAGCAGAGCTCACCAAAAAAGACAGCGGATTTTGGAAAACGTTTACCGGAGAGCTCTGTCGTCATGGCTTTGCTGAACGCTTTTCTCCGGTCATCGGTGTTTTAAAAATGACGCTAGCGCAATAAAGCGTGCAAGGTACCAAGGCTTAACAAAAATTGTTAACTGGTGTACATGTGGGATGGACAAAAACAAAGACCAGAAGATGGTGGTGTTAGAAGCCAGTGTGTACAGACTGGTGTCCATGTGGAATGGACAAAGACCAGAAGATGGTGGTGTGTAGAAGCCAATAAGTACAGAGTGGTATTCATGTGGAATAGACAATTGACTAGTCAGATGAAGTAATAGTGGCCAGTTGATTTGTGGATAGATTCAAGTTTTGAATTTTCCGGGAACTGTGAATGCGGTCCGGAAATAGCGAACACATTTGCTTCGATTCGGAAACTGCGAACGCGGTCCCTTGGGCTGTAAGTCAATAACAACAGCCTGACAGACACGTCAAAATTAGAACCTCTCCGTGACATAAGTCACTCGGAGAGGTAAAAAGATTCTAGGCATGTCTCTGTGTGTCTGTTTGTCTGTCACCGCGTTCGCAGTTGGCAAATCGGAGCAAACATTCACAATATCCGGACCACGTTCTCAGTTCACAGAGAGCAATACTGACTTCTCCATTATCGTCGTTAGGGTTAATATATACTCTGGGATCGACTATGATTACGAGAGACGTCTAGCCCCTTAATGGCCTTATGTATCGTAAATTTACAAAAATTGTGAATAACGTGTTTGCTAGAAGTCAAACGTTAAAAATGAAATGAAATAGATAGCTATGTTTATAATTATTTTTGGAATAAAGTTTCGTCAAACGAATTAACTAATATTAAGGCAAATTACCGATGATTAAAATTATTAATATAAATTATATTTATTTAATTATTTAAGTAAACCTCTCATTTGGGTAGATAGCCCTTGTGTCGACTCGGAGAGGTTAATTTTGGTTTCCCATTTGTTTATTGATGTTACAGCGCTTGATGATGTTTTGAGCGCAAAACGCCAACGATTTTTCTAGTTTGAAAGCAAGCGTGCTTAACTATCGTCGGTTTCCTCTGTTACACGAGAAAAATGGTAAATCTATCAGCCAAAATTAGCAGTCTTTGATAAGGAGACCCCAAAATGGCGCTGAACGAAATGGAATTTCTCTGCAATAACCGACATTTTAAATACAGGTATTTAATTAGCATTTTAGAATCTTAAATTTTATTTTACACTTGAAACACACGAAGTTTCGGTTTCTGATATGAAATCATCTTGTCGCGTTAAAAATGAAAATCAACGCGACCAAATCATGTAGCATGTGACACGATTGGCGAGTTTGTCGCGTTAAAAATGAAATTCAACGCGACGAAAAACCGAAATCATCGCGTCAAAATATTTTCAACGCGACAAAATCATGTAGCATGTGACACGATTGGCGAGTTTGTCGCGTTAAAAATGAAATTCAACGCGACGAAAAACCGAAATCATCGCGTCAAAATATTTTCAACGCGACAAAATCATCTTGCATGTGACACGATTGGCGAGTTTGTCGCGTTAAAAATGAAAATCAACGCGACAAAATCATGTAGCATGTGACACGATTGGCGAGTTTGTCGCGTTAAAAATGAAATTCAACGCGACGAAAAACCGAAATCATCGCGTCAAAATATTTTCAACGCGTCAAAATTATGTTGCATGTGACACGATTGGCGAGTTTGTCGCGTTAAAAATGAAATTCAACGCGACAAAAAACCGAAATCATCGCGTCAAAATATTTTCAACGCGACAAAATCATCTTGCATGTGACACGATTGGCGAGTTTGTCGCGTTAAAAATGAAAATCAACGCGACAAAATCATGTAGCATGTGACACGATTGGCGAGTTTGTCGCGTTATAAATGAAATTCAACGCGACGAAAAACCAAAATCATCGCGTCAAAATATTTTCAACGCGACAAAATCATCTTGCCTGTGACACGATTGGCGAGTTTGTCGCGTTAAAAATGAAAATCAACGCGACAAAATCATGTAGCATGTGACACGATTGGCGAGTTTGTCGCGTTAAAAATGAAATTCAACGCGACGAAAAACCGAAATCATCGCGTCAAAATATTTTCAACGCGTCAAAATTATGTTGCATGTGACACGATTGGCGAGTTTGTCGCGTTAAAAATGAAATTCAACGCGACAAAAAACCGAAATCATCGCGTCAAAATATTTTCAACGCGACAAAATCATCTTGCATGTGACACGATTGGCGAGTTTGTCGCGTTAAAAATGAATTTCAACGCGACAAAAAACCGAAATCAACGCGACAAAAAACCAAAATCATCGCGTCAAAATATTTTCAACGCGACAAAATCATCTTGCATGTGACACGATTGGCGAGTTTGTCGCGTTAAAAATGAAAATCAACGCGACAAAATCATGTAGCATGTGACACGATTGGCGAGTTTGTCGCGTTAAAAATGAAATTCAACGCGACGAAAAACCGAAATCATCGCGTCAAAATATTTTCAACGCGTCAAAATTATGTTGCATGTGACACGATTGGCGAGTTTGTCGCGTTAAAAATGAAATTCAACGCGACGAAAAACCGAAATCATCGCGTCAAAATATTTTCAACGCGACAAAATCATGTTGCATGAGACACGATTGGCGAGTTTGTCGCGTTAAAAATGAAATTCAACGCGACGTAAAACCGAAATCATCGCGTCAAAATATTTTCAACGCGACAAAATCATGTAGCATGTGACACGATTGGCGAGTTTGTCGCGTTATAAATGAAATTCAACGCGACGAAAAACCGAAATCATCGCGTCAAAATATTTTCAACGCGACAAAATCATCTTGCCTGTGACACGATTGGCGAGTTTGTCGCGTTAAAAATGAAAATCAACGCGACAAAATCATGTAGCATGTGACACGATTGGCGAGTTAACGCGTTGAAATTCATGTCGTTCGGAGCTGAACACCGGTAATTCACCGATCCCTATTTTATACGCAACCACGGGCTACGGTTTTTAATTCAGAGCGTTTCCGAACACACTTCTTTTTAAATCTAAGAAAAAAAAAATCCCAGCAACCAACCGAAGATTGCACAGTGCATAATCATAGGTTCAGTTGTAACTTAATGGTTTTCTATCACTGAAGAAGAGCCCTTAAAAGTATGTAGGCATTGAAATCTACGCCTTTTCTCGCTTTTAGCCAACCAGGCATCGCAAATCGTTTGGAATAGCGATATTAACATGGCGGATTTCAGGAGGCGTATTGCCAAATAAATTCTATTATGAGACCTCAGAAAAGTTAATTACTTTATTTAATCACTGAAAATGAGGTAAATTTGGTTGTAAGAATTGCCAAATTAAAAATTATTATTTTAACAATTATAATTGAACGTTAACATTCATGTGAGTTCAGCTCTATAATCTAAGCCTTGGCGACAACTGCACTATAGAAGCCGGTTCCACTGCCTTCTCAAATACTAGGCCTAGAAATGCCATCAAAAGTCTTATATTTATGGCATTTTCAATCTGACATTAGTCCCACGCTAGATGGCGCTTTCTCGGGTAATATCAGGTAACGGCCAACTTCAAAACCCTCTAAGTTGGCCGTGCTTATTACAAATGATTCGTTTTAAATGTATGAAGGTCAACTTCTTAAATCCGTTTTCTGCTTACAAATTATAGAAATAGCCATTAATATTGAAGGGTAACCCTTGGTCAAAACAAACTAGTAAGGTAATGCTTTTTTAATCATAAGGACTCATTTCGTTCGCCGTAAATGGTTAATTCGTGTATCATAAAGAATTGCAATAAAGATGCAAGTAAAAATAACACAAAAAGCTTGCATTCTTTCCCTAAAAATCCTTCTCTTCGAGAAAAATGGCAAAAAGTTCTTAAATGTAAAGCCACAGAGAATTCACGAATATGTAGTAAGCATTTTAAGGAAAGCGATTTTAATGTTTCAACTAACAGAAAAAGGCGACTACTACCTAACGCAATTCCATCGGTCTTTGATGGGGAGCCTTTAGTCAGGAAATTAAAACTTGATGTTGACAATACTCCTATCACTGCTCCTCCAAGAAACCAGTCAACGTTTCTTTCCAATATTAATCTTAGTGACAAAACTAATGAAGCACCCAAAGCTGAAACAAACACGCAAAACATATCTCCTTTACAACAAACTCAAACCAGAAACAATGAGCATTTATCAAGGAAAAGACTGTTTCTTGAAAACCTAGTTGAGTCAGCTGATATAAATATCAGTCCCAAATCAATGAAGAAGTCAAACGCCATTATAGGTTTTTTATCTCCTGACAACTGTAATAGGAAATCTGAAAATTTTATAAAAGACATTCGTAATGTACACTTCAATGAACATAAAGAACACTGTGATAAAGGGTTAAGCAATCAGAGCCATGATCCCAATTATGCAATGTACCAAAGAACTTCCTAATGAAATACCTTATCAAATAATTAAAACTCAAGATGTTTCAATTCAAGTGTCGACTGTGAAAAGAAACCGAAGGTCCAAACAATCTATGTCTTCTCGCGAACATGGACGCCTCGTTGCCAAACTCAAGAAGAAATTAGAGAAAGAGCAGGCTCGTACTAAAAAACTTGAGGCAAAAGTTCAAACCTTTGAAAATACCTGTACTTTGCTAGGGAGAAATGTATTTCCACAAATCAGAAAACTTAATACGGCGATAAATAATGGAAGCTTGAAGGCTAATTTTATAGCTGAACAACTATTTAGTTTCGGTAAGGGAAAAACCAAGTACAGTGAATCAACTCTAAGAGTTTGCGTTTTGTGGAACCAAAAATCACCCGCTGCCTATCGATACATAAGAGAGCTTGGTGTATTACACTTACCTCACCCAAAAACAATTAAGCAATATCTTGGAAGTACCACAGGTGAAACTGGAGTGACTTCGCTTGTGAAGTTCAGACTTAAGGAGGAGTACAAACGATTAGAAAAAGATCACCAGCGCCTGGGGTCGATAATGTTTGATGAGATGGCGATCAAAGCGAAATACCTGTACGATCGCAAACTTGATATGTTTTTTGGAGAAAATGACATAACTAGAGAGGAACTTGGGGTGAGTGAAACACTCGCCACTCATTTACTCTGCTATTACTACCAAAGTCTCTCATCGGGTTTTAGAATGCCAGTGGCTTATTTTTTTGTTTCAAAACTAATTGGAGAGAGACAGTACAAAATGACATGTAATGTTATTACCGAGGTTGAAAAAGAAGGTTTCAGAGTTGTCCGCCTAGTCAGTGACAATGCAAAAATAAATGTTTCAACCTTTCGAAAGTTATCACAAAATAATGTGCTTGAACCAGTAGTTGAACACCCAAACGATAAAGACCGGAAGCTCTTTCTTGCTTTTGATCAAAGCCACCTTGTAAAGAATTTGAGAAACTTGTTCCTCGCTCGAAACCAAGTTCTAATTGGATTAGTTATTTCCTCAACATTTATTGAAAGATTGTATCGTCTTCAAAAACACAGCATCATTAAAGCTGTTAGGCATTTAACCAGGAAACATGTCTACCCAACAAATGTAGAAAAAATGAATGTCCTTAGGGCTATTCAACTATTTTCACCAGAAACTACAGCAGCTCTTAAAACTGTTGTCAAATTGAATCATTGTGATAAAAATGAACAGGAAGATTTAGAGGCTACCATTTATTATATGGAGTTAATATCAAAATGGTTCGACATTCATAATATTCGTAGTTTACAACAAGGGGTTTTCACAAGAAATAATAATAAATTACCATTCTGTGAAGTAACTGACGAAAGGTTAGCTTGGTTAGAGAACGAATTCATCCCTATATTACAAATGATTCAAGAAAATGCCACGCTCAAAGAAGAGAAACTCAGTGAAGAAACGTATGGAGCGGTTCTATTACCAACAAAATCAACAGTAGCACTCATAAAATACCTGTTGGAAATCGATTTTCATTTTGTATTAACGAGCAAGCTTTCCAGTGACGCAATTGAAATGTTTTACAGCCACCTTCGTCCGAAAGGTGGCTATAATGGCATGATGGATGTTAGATCTTGCACCACTGCCATCGAAAACACGCTCAAAATTGGAGTAATAAAACCATCAAAATTTGGTAACGCTTATACAGAAGCAGATGAAAATGAACACTTTAAGACAACTATAAGAGCTTTCCAATCATTGGCCCCTTCTCAAAGGAATGTCACCACTACAGAATTGGAGGTGAAAGCCATTCCAAATAAAATTATGAACATTCTTTATCGTCTAAGCAATGTGACCCCGCGGAATTCAGGCATACTTTCAATGCGTAACACTGCCATTGCCTTAGTAGGTGGTTATATTGTGCGGGTAGCCGAGGAGAATAGCCAGTGTGACATGTGTTTAGACCGTATTTCACAACCAAAATCTGATTCTCCAGTGTTAAGTTTGATAAACTGTTTGAATCGAGGTAGTTTGAGATACCCAAGCCAATACCTCATTAACATTTTAAGCATCATAACTGATTTTGTAAATGAAGCAATGCCCTACATTAACAGTAATGGAACTTTACGAATATTCATTCATATCATTCAACCTTATTTCACCAAAGCTCTTAAATGCGATTGTGATAAGTATATTTCGCTAACTGAAGTCCTATTACCTAAGTTCGTAAGACCTTTGTTAGACAATTATGCAAAAGATCTCACTGACTTAAAACAAGGGTTTAAAAAGTTAAATTCAAAACCACTTTCTCGCAAACATGTTAAAATGTAAAAGTTACTACATTGTGCTTTTCTTTATAATAAAACCTGTAAAAGAGCTCATTTTTAAATAAAAAGTGTTAAAAAACAACCTATAGTGTATTTTAGCCTTAAAACGAAAGAGCTTCATATCCAGAATTTGAATTTCCCGCCACATTTTCTACCCACAAAAGAGACATCTAACGGAGTTCACAAAATCGTTATCGCCACCCCGTTTTTTTATATCTCTAGGCCTAGTATTTGAGAAGGCAGTGCCCGTTCAATCGGCCAATAAATGAGACCTTTGGATTATCGGCGGGAAGTTCGAATGATGGCAAAAGTAACAAATAATCTCTATGGGATGAAGTAGCTTTTTTGGCCAGTTTTTTTTTTGTTTGATATAAAATTATTTTCCAAAAGTCAAAATGATGACTGAATATTTCTTCGGATCTACTGGTCCAAATGTCCTGAAATTTGAATGAGAGGTGTGTTACAATCTATTCTATTATAATGAAAAAGATTTAAGCTTATAGAATGAATAGTTTTTTTTTAAATAAAAATTATTTTCCTATGTCAAAATTGTAAATTCAATACTTACAACCGGTTTCCAAGAAAAAAATACCCAATCTCATCCTCCTTTTCCAAAACATGTCTTTTAGAGAATATTAGATTTAAGAAACCTAGACCTCTGGAACCAATTTTCTAAGATTTCAATCTCATCGAGACAAGGCCTTACATCTTGGCACCAATTAAGACATGGAGCCCATGAAATCCTGTTGCCACAAAGAATGTGGCGCCATAGATTGAATCGGCACTGGCGGAAGGGACTTCAATGTATTTTCAAGCTTAAAATAGTGATTGTATAATAGTGACTAAAAGTGATTTTTAGCCTGGTTTGGGTTATAATTCAAGATGCTTTGATGTGATCATGTAATTGAAATTCCCGATAAAAATGAATGCATTAAAATATAAAGTTTACCACACAAGAAGCTTCAGAATGTCAGAGGACAGCTGTGGGGGAACTTTTTCTTCTTGGCCCTCCTTGACAACTAAGTATAATTTAAAACTATATATCCTTGTTTTTTACCAACATCAAAAGGTATTATGAAATTTTCCCCAACGTTTTTCAGTTAGCTTCTTAATCATGATTATTCTATGCTTCTTTGTTTTTTTAAAATATGTAATCTTTTCAATAAATACAATTTAGAACTAAAATTGGTTTTTACTTGGTAGAAACACAAGGGCTCTTCTGAACCTTTCCAAAATAGGTGTGTTTTAGGCTTTAGGGACTATAATTTTGTTTAATTATAAGATTTTTAGTGTCATGCTTAAGCAATATGTTTAATAATTTATTAAAAACAAAAAAACTGCCCACTCCGAAAGCTTAAATCTATTTTAGAATAATAAAACACGTCGAACAACACGTCTTATTAAAATTAAAGGTCAATTGGATCAATAGGACAGAGGATATGGCCAAAAAAGCTACCTCATCCCATAGAACTTATTTGTTACTTTTGCCATCATTCGAACTTCCCGCCGATAATCCAAAGGTCTCATTTATTGGCCGATTGAACGGGCTTCTATAGTGCAGTTGTCGCCAAGGCTTAGATTATAGAGCTGAACTCACACGAATGTTAACGTTCAATTATAATTGTTAAAATAATAATTTTTAACTTGGCAATTCTTACAACCAAATTTACCTCATTTTCAGTGATTAAATAAAGTAATTAACTTTTCTGAGGTCTCATAATAGAATTTATTTGGCAATACGCCTCCTGAAATCCGCCATGTTATTATCGCTATTCCAAACGATTTGCGATGCCTGGTTGGCTAAAAGCGAGACCAGGCGTAGATTTCAATGCCTACATACTTTTAAGGGCTCTTCTTCAGTGATAGAAAACCTTTAAGTTACAACTGAACCTATGATTATGCACTGTGCAATCTTCGGTTGGTTGCTGGGATTTTTTTTTTCTTAGATTTAAAAAGAAGTGTGTTCGGAAACGCTCTGAATTAAGAACCGTAGCCCGTGGTTGCGTATAAAATAGGGATCGGTGAATTACCGGTGTTCAGCTCCGAACGACATGAATTTCAACGCGTTAACTCGCCAATCGTGTCACATGCTACATGATTTTGTCGCGTTGATTGTCATTTTTAACGCGACAAACTCGCCAATCGTGTCACATGCAAGATGATTTTGTCGCGTTGAAAATATTTTGACGCGATGATTTCGGTTTTTTGTCGCGTTGAATTTCATTTATAACGCGACAAACTTGCCAATCGTGTCACATGCAAGATGATTTTGTCGCGTTGAAAATATTTTGACGCGATGATTTCGGTTTTTTGTCGCGTTGAATTTCATTTTTAACGTGACAAACTCGCCAATCGTGTCACATGCAACATGATTTTGACGCGATGAATTCGGTTTTTGGTCGCGTTGAATTTCATTTTTAACGCGACAAACTCGCCAATCGTGTCACATGCAACATGATTTTGTCGCGTTGAAAATATTTTGACGCGATGATTTCGGTTTTACGTCGCGTTGAATTTCATTTTTAACGCGACAAACTCGCCAATCGTGTCACATGCAACATGATTTTGTCGCGTTGAAAATATTTTGACGCGATGATTTCGGTTTTTCGTCGCGTTGAATTTCATTTTTAACGCGACAAACTCGCCAATCGTGTCACATGCAACATGATTTTGACGCGTTGAAAATATTTTTACGCGATGATTTCGGTTTTACGTCGCGTTGAATTTCATTTTTAACGCGACAAATTCGCCAATCGTGTCACATGCTACATGATTTTGATGCGTTGAAAATATTTTGACGCGACGATAATTTAGACCAATGATATACTAGATTTAATGTCGTGAAACTGGTAATGGACCAATTAGGTTAGTGAAGATAATTAAACAACTCCCTTTGGGCAAATGCTTCTGGTTATTGGACAAAGGTTGAGCCAATAGAAAACCATCGAAAATGAACGACACGATTTTGTCGCGTTAAAATGAAAATCAACGCGACGAGACGATTTCATCGCGTTAAAATATTTTCAACGCTTTAAAATAATTTTGTCGCGTTAAATTTAAAGACACGCCCTTGCCACTCCCTTGTGATTTCCGTAATATGATTCGTTGAAATATTTTTATCAAAAATATCTGTGGATTTGGTTGGTTATAAATTTTAACGCGTTGATTTGTGTTGAACGTGACACGATTGGCGTTCCATACCCGTCGGAATAAAGGAGATGATTATCGTGCAGGCGCGTAGGAACGTTTCGAATTTAGGGGGGTACAGTCTAAACATGGATTTGGGCGCCCCCTCCCCAAAGACAAGAAAAATGTCGAAAAATACATTGAACAAAGTTGAAACATTGTACTTTAATTACAGTGAAATGGTGAATTATTATGATTTTCCAAAATTCGGTGTCCGATAGGTGTTGGTTGTGGAAATATTTCTGCAGATGAAATTTTAATCAATCTTATGAATCCTCTCTGTATATGTTTAGACAATTGCTAAGTGATTTAGTTGTTTTCAAGTCATTGTTGTTCGTAAGTCAGGGCACCAACCCTTGAGACAATTTATAATATGAAAAATATGATTCCCTTTGTAAGACCAGGATTTCATAATAACCCCCCTGATATGACTCATAAATGATTAGACCTGAAGTGTGGATAATTCTATTTTAGTGTGAATGTAAGATTCATGAAAGTGCGTTACATCGCACCTTGATCTAATTAAATACTGAAGGGCTCACGTAGAAGGCGAAAAGGCTAATAATTAAAAAACACCATAAGCAAAAAAGGCTTAAAAGTGACTGAAAATTACCAAATCAAGCTATTTAAAAGGGTCGGGTAGGAAGAGAGGTTTTTCAGTGAAAACCGATTTTTATAATTAAAGATATTTAAAGGTCTGTGAACTTAATCTGTGAGCTTTGACATTTCAGATCTCAGGCGAAATTAAATTGATGTGCAGCTCAGAATTCAAAGTAATTGCTATCATTTCAAATAAAATCTTCAATAATTCTTTAAATTTAACTATACGAAAATCTCCTGAGCGAGCGAAGCGAGCTCCGCGATTTTTTATCTGAACAAATGAGATGTCCCTAATTCTACGTTTCAAGCGTCATACAGCTGAGATTATAAATAATTACTCCAAAATCCCAAAAATATAAGAATATTAGTGAAATTATGGGATAAAATAGGATAATTTTAAAAATATTCAGTATCATTTTGGAGCCCTTAGAATATAAATTTGGCGCCCTTTCTGACTTATTTAGGCACCCTAGTAAAATTTTAGGGGGGTACAATGTACCCTTGTAACCCCCCGTTCCTATGCCACTGGAATATCGTGTCTAGACCTCAAGTGACAGACACGTCCATTTCTTGGTCCTTCTTAAATATGGACACCGAAGTAAATTTTGGTCAATAACAATATTAAATATTCTTTGAGTTTCGAATTTTCGATGTTTCGTTTAGGTGCGAATTTTATTAGCGTTAACCTTGGTCCTTGTGTCAATTAAGCTCGTCATTCACTCCATCGTAACCAACAAATACAAATCGGTGCCCACCAAGAAAGTTGTCAAGAAAATGACCCAAGAAGCCCTTGAAAGTATTTGGGAGCACACGTCACTCTTATGCGCTGAACGTAAGCAATTAGGCCATCCCTAATATTTAAAACTAATTCAACTTCAAATACAAATAACCCCCTTAACTACGAAAGATGGGCCCTTATTTAGACCTAAAGCGAATAGGATAATCATGTTTTGTAGCGATTCCTGCTGTTCTGCCTCATATTACTTGTCGTCTGCTCGCTTCATCGTGGCTTATCGGAGTGACATTCGTACTATTCTTCTTGGGTTGTTACTTGCGTACGGACTTCTCGACGGAAAGCTACAACTGCATCGACACTCTCTTGGACTTGATCAAATCGGGAATTGAGCCTGCATTTATAGATCAAGACGATTTCAAAAATATTAAAGATTGGGTGAATATTATTCTTCGTGTTAAGTGCTTTATATATTATTCTGACGGCATTGCTTTGTATCAGGCGGCCCGGGACCCAGTTGCTAAGAAATGGCTAGAAGCGTTCGATGAGGAGAAAATGGTCAAGTTCTACAATCCTTTAGTGATTGATTCGTTCCAAGTTATTTTTTGGGGGAAAGAGCTCTGATCATAAACTCATACTCGATGAATTTTATCTTCGGATTTTTATTGAATGATTGTGAGACGGATAAAGAGTTCTTTTTGAGAAAAGGAGGATTTTACTTTTCGAGACAAGTTTTTAACCTCGACTACAAACACTTCATTTTCAAGACCTCTTGGATCCGAAGTATACCACAATTGAACGCTCAATTGATGTCAGTAACAATTTCATTTTAAACCTATTAAAAGCGTTAATTTCGGTTTTGTTTCAGGGTGGAACCGATGTTCGAAAAGCAAGTTTTGAAGTATCATAAACTAGCGTTGCAGTACTCTATTGAACAGTTCACGTGGAAGAGACCATCGCAAAGCACCGTAGCCTTGGACCTGAGTAGCGTCAGCGTTCCTTTCTTCTTTCTTCTCATGTTGTTGTCAGCGGCAGTAGCTGTTGTTATTACCGAAATAATCTTCTACTAAATCCCTGAAACGCTGAAAATTAAATAGATTAGAACATGAAATGGAATTGCAATTTTTTTCGAAATATTCTAAACAAACAAAATCACTGGGTGTTACGTAATTTTTAATACACGCTTTCAAGTATAGGGAATTAATGTGCATTTAGGATATGAATGTGATTAACTATTATAAACAGTTATTTAAAATTTTTAGTAAAATTGTTAGTCGCAAAACACGGATATTCTTATAGAGTTTAAAATGTCTGGGAAAATGCATGGAAAAAGCAGTCATGGTAAAGCTTTGAACATATGAAGAATTCGTTTTTCATTTCGAAATATTCTAAAGAAACGAAATGACTGGGTGTTACCAGGAATACATATAGATTTAGTACTTGGAATCTTTAAGAGGCCATTTTATGGGCCTGGGTGTCTGACGGAAAGGGGAGGAGGTGTAGAAAGCGTCACCGTTGACGTCATGCATAATTTATTTGACGTATTTTGCGACCTACGCCGCGACTCCCGCGACCTATGCGCGGTGAACCCGAATGTAAACATGATACGTCGTCTGAACGAGTAGACCTAGGATTATTTTTCTGAAAAAAAAAAAGGCGACAATACTTGGAGACTTGCTTTCAGTTAAGAACTCGATATTGGGTGTAGTAACAATTTAATTCCTTCCACTCTTCACCAAAGTTATACAAAAACAAAACATCAGTATCCCTATGCAAAGGCTTAGGGTTTAAGGGGAAGTAAACGTCATCTTTTCTCAAAATTATTTACTATAGCATTCGTTTTCAATACTGAATTTCGAGCTACACTAACTTCTAAATCGTTTCCGCCTCAAAAACGTCGTTAACGTCAAACTGTTCCAAGTTCTCGCACTTCCCGACCATTTCAGAGCCGAAACTGATGCAGACGACAGATTAAAAGGTCATGATCTCGATCTGTCCCACACATTCGCATAACCATTGAGACGCGAGGAAGGAGGAGCAAGTGGTTTAAAAGTTTTTGGCGCTTCCCCTCACAGTCAATAAGATATTTGTGTGGGGTCTATGGCCTCTTTAAGATTCCCAGTAGTAAATCTATGTATTCCTGGTGTTACGTAATTTTAAATACACGTTTTCACGTATAGGGAATAATTAGGCATTTAGGATATGAGTTTGATTGAATATTTTAAACAGTCATTTAAAATTTTTAGTAAAATTGTTAGTCGCAAAACACGGATATTCTTGTAGAGTTTTGAATGTCTAGGAAAATGCATGGAAATTGCAATTGCGCATATATGAAGAATTCCTCATTCTTGCATTCACATACTAAATTAGGCAATCATGTATAGTATTATGCCGTGCATAAATAACAGAACAACGTTTAAAAGCTTTACATAATTTTGAGGGTTACCGTCTCAAGTTCTCAATGCTGCATTGGTAGTTTTTTCTAATTATGTGCACAATATTGTTCATGCTATACTCCAAAATCCATCATGATGTTGAATGCCCAATTTTTAGAAAAAAAAACCTAAAAACTTTATTGGACAAATCTATTGATTAAATTCCACATGATTTATTCAAATTTATTGAATATATTTTTGTCACAATAAAACGTTGATGTGTAGTCCATAGACCGGGTACAATTTTATTGTCCACACATTACATATAAACCGTCAAACACACAGACTTTTATGTGATCCGAATGCGTAATTTGTTCAACTTATTGATTAACCTTATGTGCAGTAAAAACCCACTCAATATATATGACATGTTCAGTTTATTAAGCAAATACTCCATTCCTAAAAAATATTTTGGCATTGTATTTAAACTTTGCTCAAATGATAGTAAACATTGATCATGCTCAAAATGAAGAACATTATACCATACTTTTGATTATACTGGTTGTTTTATATAGATGGGATTAGGTCATAACAAGTTGGGAAAACCAAAATATTACCTCTCCGAGACTCCGAGTCAAGAGGTCTACTACTACAAACTTATTTACCTAGATATGAAATTATATTTCTTTTTTGAAGTAAAATTTACGAAATATTGAAGCAGTATTCCAAGCATAGCGAATATACAGTAAAGCAGACGACATTTTACATCCAATAAGGATAAATCTCGGACACATGGAAATCAGTCAATGGGGAAAAGAACAGGAAATTGTGTCTACACTCAGCTGTTTACCGTATATTCTGATAGCTACATTCACAACTGGTTTGCAGTGTAAACACTCACCTCAACAATATTCTTAGTTTGCCAACATGAATGTTAACGCTAAATAACACCAAAGCTAAATTGTAGCTAGACGCACTAATAGTCAAGGCGCACCATAAAGAGAATAAAAAGTCTGTAGCTACTACCCGTTTACTATTCTAATTGCCACCGTGATCTTTTCTTCTATTATAAAATCTTAACCTGCTGGGGCCGTATTCTGCAGAAAAAGTATGCTCCTCCCCCGGACTTAAGCTCGCTGATTGGTTGGTCAGGATCGAACTTGGGGCTTTTCATTGGCGGTGGCGGTTTTTGGGGCAAAACTCACTTAGGACTTGTGATAGGTTGAAATTTTCGAGCAGACGACATTGACACGTGTCAAAATATACACCAAATTCAAAGTAGTAATTTTAGAACTCGACAAACCGTTCAGCATCATGAATCGGTTTATTGAACGGTTTTTTTGCTTTCTTTTTGCACCGGAACTTAGCAGACTACACTTCGTCGCTGCTAATGGCGGTAATGGCTATATTGTTCTTGGTGTTGTTGACTTTAGAAAGAAAGACAACTAAATTATTGTTTTAAATACTGTTAGTTTACAAAATATAATTGTTTGCGTTGTTATAATTTAAAAAATATGCCTTTGTTTTGTGGGAAAATGAAGTCGAACTCTGCCCGAAGTCGAAAAGGATTTACACCGAGGCTTATGACGAAGAAAGTCCTCTGTCTGTACTCTGTAAACTGTAGTAAGTAGTAAAGAAAGATTTTATAGTTTCTGTTATTGACTTATTGTTTGGTTCTGTAAGATAAGTTTCAAGCAACAGAGGCACGCTAGTAAATGATTGGAACATGAAATGAGGCACCATCCCATAGCGAAGGTATTTCGTCATTCATTGGCCATGACCAAGATAATTGTGCTTTGATACAAATATGATTGCCTAATCCTTATGGGTCATGAAAGCCTGATTCAATGTGCTTATAATATATATTCCATGACTGTCACTTGGCACCATGAACTGTACCTATTTTATAATCAAAGCACCAACAGCGAAAGAAATACTTCTACCTTTTATTAAGCAACTATTGCATTAATGTTCAACTGGTAAATAATGTTGCACACATGTCTAACAAATAGAAATATTCATAATGCTTTTTTATTATAGATTTGTGGTAATGACGTGTTTGACATGAACCCGAACGGGAACTATTTTTGACCTCTATAGTAGGAATTTCTCTTCATTGTCTTCTGTTACTAACAGGTTTATTTTAGCAAATTAAAGATAGCAATACAGGGACAGTGTACTTTAATAACTTCATTCACTGTCAAAACACCACACAGTAGAGGAAAGATAACTGGATAAAACATCAGGGATCACAGATAGGTTAAATGATGTCAACGAGGAAGATTGTTGGTTGGAAGAGATCAAGAAGATGTTGAGCATCTTGAAAGGCGATATATGAAAGAACACTGCTTCGACAATGGAGAGCGGTAAAACTGGAGGCCGAAAAAGTTACGTCCATGAACTCCTAAAATATACCTTTATTCCCAGTTTTGAACTTGACATTTGTCTGTATGCCGTAAATTGTTAGCTATCTTATACTCGAATTCGGATATTCTCCAGCAACGTATGTAAATGTCCAACTTTTATGGAACTGTTGGAGAAATAATAATGAAACACAAGAATATGTTGACCCTCTATCTCCTACCCATTAAAATGTTACAGTTTTATTGTCTTAATTCATTTTTGCGTGGCATCTTCCCTTAAATACATAGGGGTGCTCGAAACATCACTGAGATAAAAATATAACCGTAGAATCACCAATAGGCTTACTAGTTTGTAGCGGTTCAAGCATTAATTTCTATCTTGAGTTCATTATTTCACCTTGTAACCCGCTTTTTAGCCTAATCGGTTACAAGTTCCTATAGTGGCACATTTTTTAATTGACTCTTCGTTAAATGATGCGGAGGACATAACACATTTTACTACATTTAATTGTGATTTAACAATGAAGGGGTAGTAACGAATAAATCAATAACTAAAGTTTAAATTGAAACACGTACGTTTTTAGAATAGAATATGCAAAATGAAGGTCATTTTAAATATTTCGTTTCAGTAATGCTTCATGACTTGTTGAAATGTGCAATT
Source organism: Phalangium opilio (assembly GCA_019434445.1). Taxonomy (NCBI): domain Eukaryota; kingdom Metazoa; phylum Arthropoda; class Arachnida; order Opiliones; family Phalangiidae; genus Phalangium; species Phalangium opilio. Next base: position 125,898 of record JAEQBA010002014.1, on the reverse strand, counting down.
GGAAATACAAATATGGGGAATCTTCTTTTAAAACTGCAACAAAGATGATCAATAAAAGCCTTTTTTCCATATATAGGATTTTAGGTTCGATACATGATTTCCATTGTATCTATATTAATACAATCTTATAATGATAATTCATAAACAACAATGCTCAAGAACATATGCACATGAATGCCAGTCCTCCTTCATCCAAATACCATTCCAACAGACTCATACATTTGCCTACATCAGATAATCATACCATAGATGTGCATTTAGTGGCCGTCTAATAAAATGGTATTATAGATATTGAAAATAAGAAACTAATTTACATCGAGAACCCTATGTGATAAAGTTAAAATAAACTCAAGTTTTATTTAAATAATGTTGCTAAACTGTTTTTAGTAACAGCTCATCATTCCGTCTCGACATTGGTTCCTCTCCGTTACTTATTTTCCTATAATTGATTCTTTATTACCATAATAATAATTAGTTAAGTTTCATTTGTTTATCTTATTGAAACCTTAAAAGAGCTCACCTCACATTTGTATAGGCGCAAATCACACACTCGTTGGTAGTTTATACTTGCAACAACTATGCCAACCTTTTCTTTAAAGGTATACCTTAGAGTAAAGCATGCTGAACTAATAAAAGTGTTAATACCTTAATATGCAAGTTGATTACAACACTTCAATGTTGGCTGATATCCTTAGAGGAAGTGCCCACCCTAGATAATTCTCCATTGCCAGTGTCAATGATAGAAATGTCATTACCACAAATCTATAATAAAAAAAGCATATGAATATTTCTATTTGTTAGACATGTGTGCAACATTATTTACCAGTTGAACATTAATGCAATATATATATAGTTGCTTAATAAAAGGTAGAAGTATTTCTTTCGCTGTTGGTGCTTTGATTATAAAATAGGTACAGTTCATGGTGCCAAGTGCCAGGGAAGATGGCTGTGACAGTCATGGAATATATATTATAAGCACATTGAATCCGGCTTTCATGACCCATAAGGATTAGGCAATCATATTTGTATCAAAACACAATTATCTTGGTCATGGCCAATGAATGACGAAATACCTTCGCTATGGGATGGTGCCTCATTTCATGTTCCAATCATTTACTAGCGTGCCTCTGTTGCTTGAAATTTATCTTACAGAACCAAACAATAAGTCAATAACAGAAACAATAAAATCTTTCTTTACTACTTACTATAGTCTACAGACAGAGGACTTTCTTCGTCACAAGCCTCGGTGTAAATCCTTTTCTACTTCGGGCAGAGTTCGACTTCATTTTCCCACAAAACAAAGGCATATTTTTTGAATTATAACAACGCAAACCCTTATATTTTGTAAACTAACGGTATTTAAAACAATAATTTAGTTGTCTTTCTTTCTAAAGTCAACAACACCAAGAACAATATAGTCCATTACCTGCCATTACCGCCATTAGCACCGACGAAGTGTAGTCAAAGAGAGTATAGGGGAGGAGTGGAAAGAGGGGAAAATCTTGTCACGCTTTTCTACCGCGCATCTTCAATGCGCAGTACCGATGCATTTCCGTTTGAGACATTAAACGGTATCGTAGGTGGCACGACTGCGCCGGAAACTACCTCGTACCGCTAGTATAATTTAGGCGAGACATAACTATTTACGCTTGTGCAGCGGGGGAGCTTCCACTCCTCCCTTATATTCTCTTTGGTGTAGTCTGCTAAGTTCCGGTGGAAAAAGAAAGCAAAAAAACCGGTCAATAAACCGATTCATGATGCTGAACGGTTTGTCGAGTTCTAAAATTACTACTTTGAATTTGGTGTATATTTTGACACGTGTCAATGTCGTCTGCTCGAAAATTTCAACCTATCACAAGTCCTAAGTGAGTTTTGCCCCAAAAACCGCCACCGCCAATGAAAAGCCCCAAGTTCGATCCTGACCAACCAATCAGCGAGCTTAAGTCCGGGGGAGGAGCATACTTTTTCTGCAGAATACGGCCCCAGCAGGTTAAGATTTTATAATAGAAGAAAAGATCACGGTGGCAATTAGAAAAGTAAACGGGTAGTAGCTACAGACTTTTTATTCTCTTTATGGTGCGCCTTGACTATTAGTGCTTCTAGCTACAATTTAGCTTTTGTGTTATTTAACGTTAACATTCATGTTGGCAAACTAAGAATATTGTTGAGGTGAGTGTTTACACTGCAAACCAGTTGTGAATGTAGCTATCAGAATATACGGTAAACAGCTGAGCGTAGACACAATTTCCTGTTCTTTTCCCCATTGACTGATTTCCATGTGTCCGAGATTTATCCTTATTGGATGTAAAATGTCGTCTGCTTTACTGTATATTCGCTATGCTTGGAATACTGCTTCAATATTTCGTAAATTTTACTTCAAAAAAGAAATATAATTTCATATCTAGGTAAATAAGTTTGTAGTAGTAGACCTCTTGACTCGGAGTCTCGGTGAGGTAATATTTTGGTTTTCCCAACTTGTTATGACCTAATCCCATCTATATAAAACAACCAGTATAATCAAAAGTATGGTATAATGTTCTTCATTTTGAGCATGATCAATGTTTACTATCATTTGTGCAACGTTTAAATACAATGCCAAAATATTTTTTAGGAATGGAGTATTTGCTTAATAAACTGAACATGTCATATATATTGAGTGGGGTTTTTACTGCACATAAGGTTAATCAATAAGTTGAACAAATTACGCATTCGGATCACATAAAAGTCTGTGTTTTTGACGGTTTATATGTAATGTGTGGACAATAAAATTGTACCCGGTCTATGGACTACACATCAACGTTTTATTGTGACAGAAATATATTCAATAAATTTGAATAAATCATGTGGAATTTAATCAAAAGATTTGTCCAATAAAGTTTTTAGGTTTTTTTTTCTAAAAATTGGGCATTCAACATCATGATGGATTTTGGAGTATAGCATGAACAATATTGTGCACATAATTAGAAAAAACTACCAATGCAGCATTGAGAACTTGAGACGGTAACCCTCAAAATCATGTAAAGCTTTTAAACATTGTTCTGTTATTTATGCACGGCATAATACTATACATGATTGCCTAATTTAGTATGTGAATGCAAGAATGAGGAATTCTTCATATATGCGCAATTGCAATTTCCATGCATTTTCCTAGACATTCAAAACTCTACAAGAATATCCGTGTTTTGCGACTAACAATTTTACTAAAAATTTTAAATGACTGTTTAAAATAGTCAATCAAATTCATATCCTAAATGCCTAATTATTCCCTATACGTGAAAACGTGTATTTAAAATTACGTAACACCAGGAATACATAGATTTACTACTGGGAATCTTAAAGAGGCCATAGACCCCACACAAATATCTGATTGACTGTGAGGGGAAGCGCCAAAACTTTTAAACCACTTGCTCCTCCTTCCTCGCGTCTCAATGGTTATGCGAATGTGTGGGACAGATCGAGATCATGACCTTTTAATCTCTCGTCTGCATCAGTTTCGGCTCTGAAATGGTCGGGAAGTGCGAGAACTTGGAACAGTTTGACGTTAACGACGTTTTTGAGGCGGAAACGATTTAGAAGTTAGTGTAGCTCGAAATTCAGTATTGAAAACGAATGCTATAATAAATAATTTTGAGAAAAGATGACGTTTACTTCCCCTTAAACCCTAAGCCTTTGCATAGGGATACTGATGTTTTGTTTTTGTATAACTTTGGTGAAGAGTGGAAGGAATTAAATTGTTACTCCACCCAATATCGAGTTCTTAACTGAAAGCAAGTCTCCAAGTATTGTCGCCTTTTTTTCAGAAAAATAATCCTAGGTCTACTCGTTCAGACGACGTATCATGTTTACATTCGGGTTCACCGCGCATAGGTCGCGGGAGTCGCGGCGTAGGTCGCAAAATACGTCAAATAAATTATGCATGACGTCAACGGTGACGCTTTCTACACCTCCTCCCCTTTCCGTCAGACACCCAGGCCCATAAAATGGCCTCTTAAAGATTCCAAGTACTAAATCCGGTGGAAAAAGAAAGCAAAAAAAACGGTCAATTAACCGATTCATGATGCTGAACGGTTTGCCGAGTTCAAAAATTACTACTTTGAATTTGGTGTATATTTTGACACGTGTCAATGTCGTCTGCTCGAAAATTTCAACCTATCACAAGTCCTAAGTGAGTTTTGCCCCAAAAACCGCCACCGCCAATGAAAAGCCCTAAGTTCCATCCTGACAAACCAATCAGCGAGCTTAAGTCCGGGGGAGGAGCATACTTTTTCTGCAGAATACGGCCCCAGATTATTTAAGAATGTATTTAACTTTCGGCTCACTCTGAACCGTTGATGAAAGCCCACGAAAATGAAAGCCCAAAGTTTACTTCGCCATACCAATAATTTCTGATATCTTTATCTCACAATAGATAAGATACCACCATAACCCCCGCTTTTTGGTTTAGTTCTCTCACCCTTGCTAAACCGAGTTTTCGTCGCTATTTTGATCTAGGACTCCCAACCATGTTAAATGTCTATGGGATTTTAACTTTAAGAAATTTTTCACCGCCGTTCCACCGTGACGTTCAAATAAGCTTTTAAAGGTTATCTCCTACATTAAGTGTACTTATTCTAAGATATCGTATTACACACTCAAGTTTTATTCATCAATTTGGTCAGGTACTTGAGTTGATCATTGAGTTTTAAATCGTTCTACCTGGGGACGATAAACGGTGACGTTTTTGGTAAGTTAAACCGATAAGATAAGATAAGTACTGATAAGATAAGTACTGATAAGATAAGAGATAAGATAAGATAAGTACTGATAAGATAAGATAAGTACTGATAAGATAAGATAAGATAAGTACTGATAAGATAAGATAAGGCTGCAGGCTGCAGGCCTGCAGTACGCCGGAACAGTCAAAATTCCTCTACTAACTGTTGCGGCCACGGCCTCCGAATTTAGAAGAAGACGATCTTATTTCTTTTTATAAGCCCTGTTTTAAGCGATTTCCGGAACCGGAAGTTCTGTACAACCTATAAGTTTCTATTTGTTGCCGCTTGGTGGCACCCTTGTCGCGAAAACAGCCGTAACTCCAAGAGGCGAAAATTTCAATACGAGGATCTTATAGACCCAACCAACAAATAAACAAGTTGGCTTGGTCTCGTCTCCATCTAAGGGATAGGATAACGTGACTAACGAAATTGACTGTAGTACCATCTGTCGTTGAGCGACGAAAATAAATCTCTTATTTTCTGATTGGATTAGAGTCTGACTCTTGGGGTAAAACTGGTTCTGCGCATGGCAAAATCAAGGCAATCGGATTATCCAATTCTCGCCTCAAAACCCGCGAACTAGATCTGAGCCGTCATAAAAATTCAAAAGGTTTGTTGGTTGGGTCTATTGCGTTGCGAGTCCCGGGAGTTGTTAATGGTCTTACGTTTAACGGTGCAATGCCCATCTGCAGTTTTATAAGCACTCCGGAGAGCAAACAAAAAGAGTGATCCTGGGAAGAATCATATTACATAACTTAAATATTAAGAGTATACATAGTGTCATCCTTCCTCTATTATCCCCTTCTGATAAGATTTATTATGCTCCACTAAAAAGGCTCAGGATCCATAAAGTCCATATTTAAGCGAGACAGCGAATGAAGGTAAGTTTTAAAAGAATTCTACCTTTCGTAATCAAAACATGAAATTGTGGTTACGAAATTCGAATTCCTTAAGCTGGAGACAAACGGAAATTCAAGTTTCAAGAGATTTTAATCTTAAATGAAAATCCGTTAGATATAATTGGTTGTGGGCTTTCTGTAAGGTTTTTGAAAAATGGTTTGAAATTACCACCACGACGATAATCTCTTATGGTAGTCTCCCCGTCTTTATAAAACAATCATTCATAATTATTGTAATTTAATATTATCAAAACAAGTCGTCCCCTAGAACTATGCGTAATGGTTTCAAATGAATTAAACAAATAGGACAGACAGACTTTAATTTAATATGGGCGTATAAAACGAAGATTACTATTAAAAATAACCGGCTAATAATAATATAATATATATGGACGAAAGGTTACATGGGCAGAGGCTCCCAAACTTAATGTACATAATGAAATGAACCAGCTACCAAAACTAATAATGCTTTATACCCGATGATGCTAATGGATATTTAATAAAAATGATCAGAAAATTACGGAACCACGTGCCTCAAAAATATATATATATTAAAAAAAATAAAATTCAGAAATCCTCCCTATTTTTGATAAAAATCTTTGATTGTTTTCCTAATTATTTAAAATTGGTTTAAATATTTAAATTAAAATATTTCGTTTTAAGTTAATTGTTTTCCGTAAGCGATAATCATTTTGAAGGTCAAATAAGTAACTTTTTCATTCGGAGTTGATGTTTTAAAAATAAAGATTTTTTATATAGTTTTATCAATTTGAGTTGAGTGAATATTTTGGATTGATTTAAAATACATCTTTCCTATAATTTTAATTAAAAAATTTGTTTTCTTGGATTGGAATTGAAAGATCCTCTATGTGTGACTAAAGAGTTCATTGAATTTTAAATATTTTTCATTTTCTGTATTTGAGTTGAAGGATTTCTTTTCTGGAATTTAAATTTGAATTGAAAGATACTTTAGAGTTCGAATTTAAATTCAAGGATACTATATTGGAGGGCAAGTCGAGTACCGTTTACGAACTTGGAAAGGTTTGAAAAATTTGGACCTGTACGTTACTCTTGGCTGAGTCTGTTACGATGGCTCAGATGACCCACACTGCAACCACTCCTTATTGCAGAATTTTAAATGTATAGGAACATTGAAGGGGGTCCTGGGTTTAGAGTGACCTGCATCTCATAACGTGCTGAGAATGAAGTGTATTTACATATAATTTCCGCAGGGAAAGAATATAACATATCATATTTTCCCAGTCCAAAAATGGAGAGCTACCTACATAGGACAAAGGTTGTTGCTTTGTCTTAAGTAGACGACATTATATTATTAATTAGTTACTCATGTTGCTTGATTATATAAATAAAGATATGAGCGCATGTTCAAAAAAAAATTCGAGCTGGGTCCGAACTGAATCTAGCTCATGATCTCTTGTTAATGAGACAGGCAATTTACCGAATAAGCAACGTAAGTGTAATTGATCGTGTAGTTTCACAATCACCAATCAATTGAAAAGTAGAGAAAGCTGTAACGACAGAGTCGCCAACTTATCTATGTCGATTCAAATGTATGATTGGCAGATGGAACGAAGTCGTGGTGCCGGATATACTTGTTGACGGAGACAATTTTTGCTCTAATTAAAATCAATAACTTGTAATTCTTTATTAGGTTCTCCAATTTCCAACAACGAAGATCCTCGGTTTACATCTTTGGAAATATTTCGTGTCAAGTTATTTTTTCTACGAGTAAAAACGATGTTTGCGAAAACGCACATGACTCCGACACATATAACGGTGTAAGAAAATATGCGGAACGATCTCTCGAAGCCCAGTTTCTCAATACTTTGTCCACCCAAAACACCAGCACAGAAAAAACCTGGATATGAAAGGAAGATACTCGCAATTAAATATTAGCAATATCTCAACAAAATATTACATTAATCTTTTTGAGACATGTAAGTTACCAAGTGAAATATTTCCGTCTATGTTAATTTTTGTTAAAGAAGCGTAAATAAAATTTATTGTATTTACCGAATGAGAAGTGTATGGATGCTGCAACGGCGATTATTGTTGAGGCAAAGGATACATGGACAATGCTCGTTGCGTGCGTCAAAATTGCGTTCCACAAAATATAGTAAGTCACTGAATCAAAGGCGTTGCCAATAAGAAATAATCTCGGATCTTTAATGTATGAGTAGGCATGGAATCGTGCTGCATAGGTAATTAAAACTACGGCAAAAACATTTTGATGACCCATTTTTTTGATGACATAGTCTGACAGAATTAGAGCACCCAGACCAAACTGAAAATAGCATTGCGATATAACTTAATATGAATTTTGAACTTCGGTTAATTTTGCGTTACTTCAATGATCAAGTAACATCTTACTCACTACGGTGGAAACTGTTTGCGTCGCACCCAAGATAGTCTGATCACCTCCCAGAGCAGCTATTCTCAATGGGACGAATAGGCCGTTTAGTCCGTTACACGTTCCGATAGATAAAGTCATCAGCCAAAAAAATATATTTTCGATTCCGAGAAAGGCTTTCCTTAAAAACACCCGCGATTGACGCTTTCTTGGTCTTCCTGTACTTAAACAAGCTATCATTTAAACGAAACTATAATCTACTGTCAAGGATATCTTTTAAAGTCTTACCCGTTTCCTCTGATGACGCACCAGCTTCCACTTTCAACCATTTGTAAACTATAATAATGGTCACAATAATAATCGTGTCGAACACACCTATCAACGGAGTGAAACTTGTGTTACGACCATCGCCACTCAATAAGGTGCTGTTATTCATTTCCATCGACGGTAACGATTTTGTGGTCTCCATCGGAACACTGTCCATGACTAAACCCGCTATCAATGGGAAAACTCCGATGCCCAGAGGGCTAAATAATTTTTGAAATCCAAAGTTGGCTCTTCTGTTTTGCGAAAGGAGAATTATACCCACGCTATCTACGAGGTTGTAACAACCGGATATAAACACATCCAAGAGTAATTTGATTGTCATGCATATATAAAAGATGGAATCAGCGGAATCAATCTCGGTCTCAGCGTCGGAGTGGCGACGGATAGAGAATAAACCTGACACCAAAGCCAATAAACAGACCAGAAAAATTATCAAGACCGGGATTCGCTTATTGAAACGATCCGTTAGATTGAGAAGGCAAACTTGAGCAATATTGCTTAATGGACTTATTGAGTAAATTAAACCGATTAGTCTTGGACTTAGTCTCAAACTCTTTAGGAAAACACTCGTGTAAGTATGGAGTATCGCCACACCTGAAACACATAAATGTTCATTTGAATATACCACTTAAAGGAATAGCGACGTGATTTAAAAATTATCTCAAATCTAAAGAAAACCTTACTTTCTTGAGAGTTTAAACTCTTCTGATTCCAAAAATATGCTTGATTAATATTTAAATATGAGGGAAAACACAGAAAAAACACTTTGAAAACTTGAATTTGGGGGCAAAAGCAAATTTGCGGAGAAGAATTTTGGCGGGTTTTTCTCCTTGCTACGTCACTCACGGCATCTCGCGGAAAAGCCAAGACTCCCGAGTCTACAAATGCCCCGCGAATCTGAATAAAATAGGCTTAACGCGGCGCTGAGACACTAACAGGCGTCACGTGAGCGACATCTAGAGTGAAAATTTCTCCTTACTACGTCATCAAGCGAAACAAAATTTTAACTAGGCCTTTTCCAAACACTAAACTTTGATTGCAATTTTACAAATTGCTACGAAACCAAATTCAAAAGTAAACATATCATAATAAACTAGATTTTTCAAGGATTTTTTTAGCATTTTAAGTTTGTGGGTGACGAAAATTATGTCACTAACACTTTAAAAAGGTTTTTCTCTTACCTCCCCAATAGAAAAAGTACGTTATCTTCAAAGGCAAAAGTTTCAAATTGATCTCATTTTTTTTATTGGCAAGTTGCTGAAAGAAACTCAAACCAACTCGGCTTTTGTCTTCTGTGATTTCATTCATATTATTATTATACAAAAACTATTAGGCCTATATCCTTTAGTTTTCTGTTCTATATAGAATTTATTTTGACTAAACCGCGAATAAACGTAGCGCTTAAATGTACTTGTAGGAGGCATAATCCTGATAGAAAAACACCTGCTTGATAAACCTATACCTGTTCGCTAGAACTCGTGACTTATCCGAGGTGTATTTCCACTACCAATCGGTTTAAAATATGTCCTTCACCGATCGACAAAACTGATTTATTTAAAAAATAATTAAAAATAAATAATGTATACAAATATACCTTCGTGGTTACTTTTCGATATTTCCATAACACGTACATATTGTGCGGGGAATGGATATCAGGCGTATCTACAGAATTTAAGAAGGTAGTTTCAATGCCCCTGAAATGGGATTAAATCAATTCGTCCTAAAAATATGTTCAAAATAACATATTTCTTAGTGCTAGTGCAGAAGGGTACACTGTAAAAAATTGTGGTGTCTAAATAGTGCCATAATGGTGTTAAAACAATGAGCACAATTTGTACATCTTGACAAGGTGCTGAAATCGTACGAAAATAATTCGATATTAAAAAACCACAATTAGCTTAAACCAATGGTGTAGAAATAGGTTTATAAAACATAATTGTTTAAAAGGTGTGCAAATGATACCTTAATTATATAAAATAGCCCCATCGAATACCCCCATTAAAAGGTGCTCAAATGGCATAGAATTAGTGAGATATTTTTAAACACCGTTCGCTTAAATAAACAGTTTAACAAAGGGTTGAAAAAACCTCGTTCATTAAAAGGGGCTCAAATGATACCTAAACGATATAAAATACCACCTTCTCAAAAGTGTTGAAATAATGTGAAAATAGAGCTATGTTCTAAACACCATTCGCTTAAACAGAAGGTGTAAAAAAGGGCTGAAAAACCCTCATTCTCTAAAAGGTACGAAAATGATATAAAATAACACCTTCGCTCGGCCCATATTAATGTGTTGAAATAATGTGAAAATAAAGTTATGCACTCTAAAACATTAAGGTACAGTACCTAAATAGTGTTGTAGTGGTGTAAAATTTATTCTGCACTATTTGTACACCTTGAAAAGGTGTTGAAATGCTATGAAAATAGTGCGGTATTTTATTATCATCATTAGCGAAAATGAATGGTGCAAAAAGGGTTCAAAAGCAACGTTCGATAAAAGGTGCTCAGATTATACCTAAATGAATTAAAATAACACCTTCGATTATACCATTAAATGGTGTAAAAATAATATGAAAATTGAGATAATTTTTAAAATAACTTACACCAATGCAAACCCCTATTTACCACATTGTAAGTCTTTAATTACCCCTTTTCAAGTTTATATTTACCCCTTATCAAACCCCTATTTGCACCATTGCACACCCCTATTTGCAACATTGCAAACCCCTATTTACCCCATTTCATGCCCCTATTGACATAATTTCAAACCCCTATTTACCCCATTTCAAATCCTTATTTACCCCATTTCAAATCCTTATTTACCCCATTTCAAATCCTTATTTACCTCATTTTTAGTCTCTATTTGCCCATTCCAAACCACTTGAAAGAAATCTAGCTTTAAAGTTGGATCCAAAACTGTAAATATCCATGCTAATTTAATTACTATCTCATCGTATCGATTTTCATAATTCTACGAGGTAAAGACAAAATGTTTAATTCAAATGTCAACATTACGATTAAAATATAATGAAGTAGCTAAGCTACTCGGCTTTTCTCAGTTGTTTTAAGGGACTATAGAACAATGAAATGATTCGTTGCCTACGGAATAAGAATTATTCTTATTCCGTAGGCAACGAATGATTCCAATCTATTCAGGCACTAAACACTAAATAGTTTTTACCCTAGCCCGTTTGAAATATCTGCATGATGTAGCTCTCTAGGTACTTATTTTTCTCTCCGCGTGATGTATAATGGAGAGGCGACGTGTGGCGGGGTGCGTCTGGGTGAGTCTGTTCTCAGTTTGCAAATTGGAGCAAACGTGTTGGCTACTTCCGAACCACCATCATATAACTCACAAAAATTTCGAAAATTGTTTTTGACTACGTTAGCCATTTCACTTGATACCAATGCGCAGTTATATCGCGGCCACTATTCCTTTATTTGCCTAGTCTGTGGTTCATTCCACATAGACACCAGCTTGTACTTATTGTCTTCTAACACCAGCCCATGGTGTTTGTCTTTTCCACATAGACACCAATTGGCTTCTAACACCACCATAAAATGCTTCGAAAACAGCGAATTTTAAATAATATTTTAGAATTTAATATTTTGACTTACATATGTATAATGTTAGTAGATTAATTATAAGAATATGGTTCAAGGCGTTTATTCCTTGGTTGACTTGAATGCAAAAGATTACATTTAACTACATATGTTGCCCCTTTACTAGAAGGACCTATCCTTCTAATTTTTATATACCTTAAATTTAGTTTTATAAGAAGTTAATAACTTCTTTCCTTGAGAGTATAAGTCACTGTTAGAAAAATTGTTTATTAGTTAGATCAAAGACATTTTCTGCAAGTTATCAATAATTATTGTTATGCTTATGAAACTTACTATTAAAATCTTGCATTAGACATGATTCCAAATATAATTTTTCCCTTACGAGGAATTTCAAGTGATATTCTATATTTCTATGCAATGAAAACACTTCTGTTGCATCATTATTCTTAAATTGCTGCCATTTCACTATTTGTTTATTGTGATCTATTTTAATCGTATTATTAATCTATATTTATACGAAAACGTAATCTCTGTTACGGGGCTCTCCAGTAATTGGGCATAAACAACTAATCAAGGTCCTATTTTTTATTGAATTCATCACCAGCGAAAAATATATAAATAGTCTTACGAATAACTTTCCTTTTTGCGTTTGCTTTAACAATGGAACCGAAATATAGCCTTGTCGTTTCATTACTGTTGATTTTCATAACGTTTTTTCAAATATGCCAATGTAATAAACGTAACGATATAAATTTGTACGTTCAGTCTAAACTTCTAAACTGTGGTAAAAATCTTTTTAAATTTTGTCAATTAATACATAATAACAGCTACAAAATAATTATTTTTAGAGTATTCCGAGAAGAAAAACAACGAAATTTTCATTGCCTGTAAAACGAACGCATCATTAACATTGGGATACGATGTAAGTCAAACACAAATTTAAAAATCGCATAATTTTGTAAGTATAAATTTAGTGGATAATTTTAAGGTACAATTTTCTTCGTATTGTTATTTTTTGATTGTTTCAATCGTTAATTTTGGTTTCTTCCATGTGTTACTTTTGAATTTTGATACTAAAAATTCAACTATACTGTTAAATGCATTTTACCTTCAAATTTAGTTTTATTTGGAACATGAGCAATAGGTTTTACCCTTTTGCTTAAAGAGATGAAATTGGTCTAAAGGTTTTTTTACCGATTTGTCATGATCATTTAATAATCTGAGCTTTGTCTAAGAAGGGATTTCCACACTAAGCCTGTGGCTTGTTTACAGGTGTGTCCCTTTACAATGCATAGAAAGGTGGTGGCTAGCCCCTATGCCACAGCTAACCGACAGCGCCCTATACTAACTATTACCGTTAACCTCTGCAAGTTTTGATGGAAAGCAGAAACCGGGTTAGACCGCGGAGGAAAACTCCTTTTAACAAGTGGGGAGAGAACTTGCAAACTCTACGCAGAAGGATTTGTTCCCAGATTTTCACCCGGTGCCACAGTCCGGGATCGAACCCGGGATCCTCTTGCTGCGAGGCGAAAGCGCTAACCGCTACGCCACCCCAAATCAATTTGTAACAATCAATAACAAATCCTACAAAAAAAGCTTTGCCTTTTACTTTGGATTTCCGAATTACTTTCCAAATTTTTTAGTAGAAATCGGGTTCAATTTAACCTTCGCGAAACTCAGCTTCCTTAATTTTCTTCTCTGACAAGGTAATTGCGAGAACTTTTTTACAATCTTCAATTAGGCTTGTCTAATTTTTAACATGAGAAACCTTTTCCTGGATATCTGTTTCTGTCTCTTTGAGGTTAAGTTGCATCTTAACAAACCAGGGTTCGTGCAATTGTTTTGGAATGAAAAGAAAATATTTCTAAGCAAACTGAAAACCGATGATAAAACATACAACTCTAGGCGAACTAAAGGTTAACCATAGATAAACCCTTATTTTTTTATCAGTCTCAGAGCCCACTTTGCCTGGCTTAGAACACCTCTTTTCCCGTCAATTGGATCCACACTAAAACTCGGTGAAGTAAAAATCAAGGACACCCTATTGTTAGCACTTTCCACGATTTTCAGTTAGCTTACAATCAAAGAAACCTTTGCTAGAGCGAAAATTTCTACATCCGAACAGTAGTTCGTGGTTAGTTCGATGCCCAATTTTCATCTCTTCCAAGAACCTTTTTCGTTCGATCTAGGTCTTAAAGCGTATGTGTTACTATAAAAAAGTAGAATTATTTTTCACAGATGATTTGAACATAGCACTAAAAGCGTGAACACTCGAGCTTTTGAAAATAATTGGATTTACGAGTTTCATAAACATTGAACAGAACGAACCACTTTGAATGAGTTTAAACTTTTTTACCCAATTTTTGAAATTTCTCTTCCAGGTTAAAACTACTCTAAAAGACTGTCACGATCACGCAAGTACCAAAAATAGAAAATTACCGTTATTTCATACTCTTTGTGCCGAAGCAAGAAGTAGGAGTACAATGGTAAGTTTTTTCTATCATATATAGGTGTGTATACATGAAGCCGTAGTTTTAGGTTATATCTCATTTTCAAAACACAAAAACTTTTCATTAGTTACCAAAACATTTATTGCATACCTTTAACTGAATCTGAAATATAGGATTAAGGGACTAGAAGTATTGAGGTTACTAAATTCTTCACTTGGCGAAAGTGAATATTCTTGATAACAAACCAACGGTTGGCCCTCTGGTAGCGGTTTATGAATTTTCCCTCCAAATCGTGAGACGACCAAACTAGATTTAAGCACCCGCGTCCGTGTTCCGCGGCCTTAGGTTGAGGGGAAAGGGGTAGGAAATATTTTTGGAACTCGACCAATTTTTTCTCTCTAGTGTAGGCACTAGGCGCAATGGAAGCGGCATAAAATCCTCAAATTTGTTCACTGGTGCCAGGATCTATTGTCAATGCTAGAGCTCTTTATTTCTAGTCTCTTATCCTACTTCTGACTGAATGGATTAAGTGATACAGTTCTATTTCCCTAACGTTACTACCGTATAGTTCTAACATAGGTAAAGCAGCAACTATGTTTATAGACCCACCACACAGACAACTCTGACTGGTGTGTGTGAATTTCGTCCGAAATACAGCTCGTATTGATTGACACAAACGGTCAAAGTACATAAAAATAATGAGATAAAACATGAAGGTGTTTTTTACACAGTGGTTAGATATAAATACTTGACATGATTTTTTGCTAACAATACAGGTACAGTACAATGAAAAAGTTTACCGAATTACCATAAGTACATAAGAACCCCTTACATATACTCATGGTATTACATAGAATTGAAGTAAACCGAAAAGTATTGAATTTTTTTCAGGTAGGAAAATTGAAGAGTTTCAATTATTTTAACTGCATATACAATGAAATTCGAAAACAATCTGGAAATGCTGCGAACGCTATTAGAAAGGGCGACGAGGCAATTAAGGTGGGTGTTTGTATTAGAGAAGAATTCTGTGAACTTGACATCTCATGCAATTGAGTAACTCACCACCAGCAATTTGTTTTTATATTTCAGAGATGCGTTAAGGAGTTCAATGACAGTCAAAAACAATAGAAATGTGTCCATGACGTTCTGATTACACTAATAGAAAGTGTTCATAAAAATGTAGTTTCCTAAATATATATGTATAAATAAAGATTAGCAGAGTTAAGCTATAGGTTGTCACATGACCAAACATTACCTCTTTATGCAGCAAAAAGTTGGAAAAACCAAAATATTACCTCTCCGAGTCAAGTGGACTCCTACTAAAATCATATTAACCTAGATCTATAAAATTATTTCGCTTCTTTTTTTTTGAAGTAAAAGTTTACGAATTATTAAAGCAGTATTTCAAGCATACCAAATATACAGTAAAGCAGACGACATTTTACATTAAATTTTACATGTCTTGGACACATAGAAATCAGTCAATGGAAAAAAACAGGAAATGAAGTGTATAAATTTTGGAGAGATATACCCCTCATTGACAAATGTAAATTTACTCGGTGATTTTAATCTACCGGGAGTTGAATGGAAGCTTTATGGCTGTCAGGGCTGCTCCTCCCTTATCCAAGCTAAAGCTACTCCCATTATGGATTTGTGTTTTGCTCTTAATTTTACTCAGGTTAACCCTGCCCCTAGCACAGTTAATATTTTAGGCTTTTGCCTAACTAATATTAATGGACTACAGTTGTTGAACCCCTGGACTCCCCTTTTGTTGCTATTGATAAGTATCACCCACCGTTCACTATGACTTTTTCTGTTAACCTTGGCTCTGTGACTCCGCCTCAGGGACCGGCTTACGTTTACATTCAAGAGAACTACCATCTCCTCTATACCACCCTTCGCGACTATGATTGGTCTGATGTTCTCCCTTCTACTGATGTTGATTATTGTGCTGAATAAATTACCAATCGTCTTGATACAGCCATGAACCTGGCAATCCCGAAGAAACTTAAGGAATGGTTCACCCATAAACCTTTTTTTGCTGTAATCCCTTTAATTACACCCAAAACCAAGATTTCGAGAGTTGAAAAATTTTTACATTAAGTATATTTTAAATTAAATCAGAAAAACTAATTGCGTCGAGGACCTTACAGCGCCTGTATGGTGCTTTTCCGCAAAGCCAGAGAGAGTGCGAAACGTCACTCTCATATTAATTCAGTCCTCCATCTTATTGGCCGAAGTATCTATAGAACAAGCTTCTACTAAAAAGTAAACTCGACTATTACGCGGTTGAGCGCTAGACCGGCGACAAGGTACGTTGGCAGCGCCCGTAGAGAGAGCCGTAGTCAAGCCCGTATAGACCGCCGTAGCCAAGGCCCATAGTACGCTAGGGAATCGTGGCATATCGTAACCATTTTGATGCACTATAAGGGTACTTACAGTGATCGGGAACAGTATAAAAAGTAACCGCACACCTAGAGTTAACACTCTGACAGTCTTTTAAAATACAAGTTGGCATTTCGGCAATTAATTTTGATTCAAATTGATCAACGAAACGACTAACGAGAGCGAAACATACTTGAAGACGAAATGGTCAGAGTCAGACTCAAAAAAAACCCGACCGGCTAAATTCTTCTGCTTGGAGTGCTAAAATCTCATTGGCTAAACGTTTATTTAAACCAGCCAGTCATCTGGCAGGTCTGGCCAAGCACGACAGTGAAGTTTAGAGATAGAAGTTAATGGTGATGTCTTTATAAAATTTTATTTTAATTATAAAATGAAAACTATGGCTAATAATTTAATTTCAGTAGTACCATGAGTTAATAATATGTTAGCTCCCTATAAGTTACTCAGGCTCCATAGGCGTAATGTATCCCGCTATTTCTTCCCATTTCGCCCGCGCGGGGAAAAATCCGAATGTTGCGCTCTCTCTAGTCGAAAAAAAAATCCCGCTCGCACGGCTGCTCGACCTCGAGTCGTCGGCTGCTTTTTCACCAAAGGGAGTGTTTTAATCGTGAATGTTTATGTTTTAACAATTTAACATTAAATCATGGCTTTTGTGTAGAGCTCGGCATTATCTATCCATTATCCACGTTATTTTATCTTTGTCCATACTTGAAAACTATCCACAGAACTTACATGTTAAATCGTATTATATTCCACAACTTAGTTTATAAATAATCGGTTATCCACCAATTTGTGGATAATGGATAGAAAATGCCGAGCTCTACTTTTGTGTCTTTACTGAGACAAAAAAATGCAGGAACTCAATGCAATTTGCCGAAATTGATAAAGAATGCTAAAGATATGATATTTGTTATTGTGACTTGAAACCAGAAAATTATACAACTGAGCTAAATCCAATCCATTGATCTCTTAACTGCTTTCTTAACCGAGCTAGGCTACTGAGCGAAATATTCGGCTGCTTAAATAGCTCCGATATCGTTGACTAGCTTCCACTACACGCGCTTCTGGGGAAAAAACCGGAAAGAAGAGTAAATAAGATTGTCGTTCATATAATTGGGATGCTGGCGGCGCGGGAGAAAACGCTGGAGTATAAAAATGAATTGCCTGAGTAACTTATAGGGAGCTAACATATTATTAACTCATGGTAGTACCACTATCTTTATAAAAGTACTATTGACGCTAAGAGACAAAAAAAGTTTATGGGTGAACCATTCCCTTAAGCGCGACAATAGGAAATTTCCCAATTGGTAATCACAGGATCTTAGAAATAGAATGGAACTGAAACAAAAACGTTACTATTTTAAGAAAAAGAACAGAACCGGTGCTCTATCTGATGCCATAGAATTTCGCAGACTTCGTGCCACAGCTAAGCGTGTTGAGTGAACTGATTTGAACTAAACCGTCTTATCCCAAGCCCCTAGAATTGTATATAAAGAGATTTTCCCTCCCGCTTAAGTTAGTCATTACCATGTACGCGATACTATGATGTATGTAAATAACGCGGTCAATAGACTCAGCATTGTTTTACGATTAATAAATGAACTTTTTTAAACAACAAACGGTTTGTGTATTTCTAAATCAGTAGAAACACAACATGGTGTCAGAAATAAATTAAGACGATTATCGGTGTCAGGTCAGTTCGGATTTCTTCATTGTAGCCAAGGCTTAACGTTAGTAACGTCGCGTTTCGAGCTGTCTCTCGTGTTCAGTGATTTATAAAAGTATCGCGGACAACGGACTTTCATCGACGTGTGTAATGGCGAATCCTATGACTGTGTCTTCGTCTTCATTTCAAGTTACTCCCCCAGAACAGTTTAACTTCACGACTCCCACGGAATGGCCAACTTGGAAACGTCGCTTTGAGCGCTTCCGTAGGGCGTCCGGTCTCAGCACCAAGCCAGAAGAAGACCAGGTTAACGCACTCATATATCTGATGGGACCTAAAGCTGACGACATCTTCACGTCTTTTACCTTATCTGTTGCCGAAGCAAAAGACTACACCACCGTCATCACAAAGTTTGAAAATCATTTCATCATTCGGAGGAATGTTATTTATGACAGAGCAAAATTCAATACGCGTACTCAACGTGACGATGAGACTGCTGATGAATTTATCACTGCTGTTTATGCTCTGGCTGAACATTGCAACTACGGTACGTTAAAAGACGAACTCATTCGTGATCGGATTGTGGTTGGCATCAGACAAAAAGGGTTATCCGAACGTCTTCAGGACGACGAAAAGCTAACTCTTGAACAAGCAGTACAACGAGTAAGGAGTTTGGAGGACAGACAACGAGAACAGCAAGATCTACATGCACCAATGAAGCAACTCGATCGTATACGGGCTACTCAACATCGCAAAACCTCCAAGAAACCCTACGTTAACGTACACACAACTGGAAAATTCCCAGCACCTACAAATGCTGTTCGCAAGACTCACAGCAATACCAAGGAAAGGAGATGCTATCGTTGTGGTGACCTTAAATTGCACGAAAGGGAACAGTGTCCAGCCAAAAATGGCAAGTGCTTTCAATGCGAGAAGACGGGTCATTACTCAAAAGTCTGTAGGAAGAAGAGTCTACACAATTGAGACGGGAGCTTTTCTGGGCGCAATTTCTACAGAACCTACTCCAGAATCCGATTTGGACGATTACTGCCTGGCATCTCTCTTTTCCGGAGAAATTGAATCAAACCAGTTTAATCAAAATCATACGATGACAAACTATTCCCAGATGAGCGTAGCCAATTTGGACTCACTAACGAATCCAGAGGCAAGAAGATGGACGGTGACCATAGAAATAAATCAAGTACCAGTCCTGTTCAAGGTGGATACCGGAGCCGATGTAAATGCAATTCCAATCGCATTTTACGAAGAACATCTCAGTCATATTGCGCTACTCCCAGCTGAGAAACAGTTATTCGGTCCAGGAAGAACAGCACTAAAAGTAGCTGGAAGAATTCAAGCAACATTACGACATAGAAACTCGCAGATCAAAGACGACTTATACGTAATCTACGATCTACAGATAGCGCTCCTTGGATTAGCAGCCTGCGAGGACTTGAAACTAGTTGAGAGAATAGCAACCATAGGAGATAAAGCTACGCAATCAGCCGTAGATCCTGTTGTCGAGTTTCCCAAGTTATTCAATGGACTAGGAAGAATGAAGAATTCTTATAAAATACAACTGGAGCCGAATGCAAGACCATTCTCTCTATCAACGCCGCGCAGAGTCCCGATATCCCTACTGGACGAGGTTAAGTTGGAACTTGATCGAATGGTACAAAACGGAGTCATAACAAAAGTAGAGGAACCTACTGACTGGTGCGCTCCAATGGTAATAGTCCTTAAAAATCGACAAGCAATTAATACCGATGAAAAGAAGCCACCGGACCTTCGTATTTGCGTGAACTATATGCAGTTAAATAAAAACGTACGACGAGAGAGATTCCAGATGCCTGCTGTGGATCACGTTTTGGGCCAGCTAGCCGACGCGAAAGTGTTCACCAAGCTAGATGCTAATAGCGGATACTGGCAAATTCCACTAGATAACGAGTCAGCATTGCTTACGACGTTTATTACGCCGTTTGGACGCTACTGTTTCCATCGCTTACCATTCGGATTAACCTCCGCCTCAGAACACTTTCAGCGGCAAATCAGCACGATATTGGAAGGCGTCCCAGGAAAAGTAAACCTGCAAGACGACGTATTGGTTTATGGCAAAGACTACGAAGAACACGATGCACATCTGAGGGCAATTCTTCTTCGCCTCAGTGAAGCCGGAATTACTTTAAATCTCGCCAAATGCAAGTTTGCTGTAACAAAAGTCAAGTTCGTCGGACATATTATCGACAAGAACGGAATCAGCCCGGATCCGGAGAAAGCAGGGTTGTTTGATTTAAATCAGTTTGATTTAAATCAGTTTGATTTAAATCACTGATTTAAATCATGATTTAAATCAAGCGATTTTTTTAAAAAAAATCATTTGATTAAAATCAAGAATATATTTTTATTTTTAAAAAATGTTTTCTAAGATTCCAAGAAGTAGTTTAAGAAACTCGAGAAGAAACTTAACTAGAAAAGACCTAAAATTAAAAATCATCATGGTTTTGGTGTATTTCAATGTAAGTTTTTCCTAGAACTCCAGTTTGCCTTGCTGGAAAGGCTAGGAAATGAAATAGCGGTCAAGCTAGTCTTTTTATACAAGCATTTGAATAGTAACAATATCCAATAGCTGCTTAAATGTCATGATTATTTTGCTTTTGGTTAATTTTGACTCAAAAGTTTTCATGTTGGTAATTTACTATCTAGTAGTTCAATAAAAATCCATAAAATCAATAAATCAATTAAAATAAAAAAATACGATTTAAATCCAAAAAATACGATTTAAATCCAAAAAATCCGATTTAAATCCAAAAAATCCGATTTAAATAAAACAGCAACACCACCACCTCAGGACGTAGTGGAACTAAGACGTTTCCTAGGAATGACCAATTACCTAGCGAAATTCATTCCCAAGATGTCGGAAATCATAAGACCATTAACATCGCTTTTAAGTACAAAGAATCATTGGGTATGGTCTCATGAACAGCACAAGGCATTCGAAGAAGTCAAGAAAATATTATCCTCAAAGCCGATATTAGCCATGTATGATCCAAGACGGAAAACAACAATATCCGCGGATGCATCTTCCTTCGGTATAGGAGCGGTAATCCGTCAAGAATAGCCAGACAACGAAACTAGAGTTGTGGCCTATGCATCTAAAACATTAACCTCGGCGGAGCAGAAATACGCACAGATAGAAAAGGAAGCACTAGCGATGACATGGGCATGCGAACGGTTCAAGGATTATATTATTGGCATCAGAATCCAGATAGAAACCGATCATAAACCATTATAGTCTGTATACGAAAGAAGAGCCCTGAGAAATTTGTCCAAATTGGTGTCGCCACCATCGACCCCATAGTACTTCATCAACTTGTTTTGTTTTGTCAATAGTCGTCTGTAATATAGTCTGCTATATACAGATAGGGGCTTAATCGCAATAGAACCAATACATTTTTCAATATATATTTAATACGTTTATGTTTCATGGTTTTTTACGATCATCGAGTATTAAAGAATATAAAACAAAATTAACGACAAGACACCAGTTTTATCTTTGTTGAACTAGCATTGCAATATATTTTAATGACATAAGTTAAAGTATCTGTATGTAGCAGACTATATTACAGACGACTATTGACAAAACAAAACAAGTTGATAAAGTACAATGGGGTCGATGGTGGCGGCACCAATTTGGACAAATTTCTCAGGGCTCTTCTTTCGTTTGACAGACTATAGTATCCATCATGCAGCACAAGGCCATTGATGATCTGTCTCCCCGTTTACAACATCTCAGAATTAAAATGATGCGATACGACTACGAAGTCTTCTATACGCCTGGAAAAGAACTAATAATAGCCGACACGCTGTCTAGAAGACCACTGAAAGAAACGGAGGACAACGGTCTTGAAGAAGAAATTAGCGCATACGTCCAGCAAATCACTTCAAGTGTTCCAGCAACCGACATACGGCTTGCCCAAATATGGGAAGAGCAAAAACGAGACGACATATGCAAGATCCTTCAGCATTATACTAATACAAAATGGCCAACAAGCAAAAACATAAATGGAAAAATTTCCAAATATTACCCATTTCGAGACGACATCACGGAACAACAAGGCATAATGATGAAAGGATCCAGAATCATTATTCCAACTAGTCTACGCAAAGATATACTTGAGAGGATCCATCAGGGACATCAAGGAATTACGAAGTGCAGAGAGCGTGCAAGGTCATCGGTGTGGTGGCCAGGAATTACCAAGGATATAGAAGAAACCGTCAAAAATTGCCAAGTCTGCATAAAAGAAACAACTAATCCTCACGAACCACTTCATCCAAGCGAATTTCCGAACCGACCTTGGAAGATCGTGGCTATGGATTTATTCTATATACAAGGGAAATGGTACCTTATTGTCACCGATTTCTACTCTCGTTACTTCGAATCAAACAACTTAAAGATCTCAGCTCCAGAGCGGTCATAAGACATATTAAAGAAGTATTCGCAACGCATGGGATTCCTGAGATCGTTAAGAGTGATAATGGGCCCTAGTTCCAGAAAACGAATAACTCCGAGTTCGCCCTGTTTGCAAAAGAATATGGCTTTGTCCATATTACATCGAGTCCTCGTTATCCGCAGAGTAATGGACTTGCCGAAGCTGCCGTAAAGATCGTGAAACTGACTCTCAAGAAAAGTCAAGATCCACATATGGCATTATTGTCATACCGTACGACTCCATTAGCCAACGGGTATTCACCGGCAGAGCTTTTAATGGGACGAAAGCTCCGGACAACGTTGCCTATCACGGACAAGGAACTTATGCCAACAATACCTCCATTTGATGTCGTTCAAGAAAGAGAAGCCTTAAGACGTCATAAAACGAAAGAGAATTATGACAAGCGTCACCGGGTTAGACCATTGCCTATACAGCGCTATTTCCCAAAACAGCGGTTGCTGTTTCCGCGTTTCTCAATAGAGCGCTATTTCTCAAAACAGCTGTTGCTGTTTCCGCGTTTCTCAATATGGCGCTCTTTTCCCAACCAGCGGTTTAGCACTACAGCGCTTCATTACCGTTTGTGATCCTCAGGTTATGGACTGGTTCGCGGAATATATTTTGGAAAAGGTGGCAGGAAATTAATAAGAGTATATTTTGGAAAAGGTGGCAGCTAATTAATTGGAGAATATTTTGGAAAAGGTGGCAGCTAATTAATAGGAGAATATTTTGGAAAAGGTGGCAGCTAATTAATAGGAGGATATTTTGGATAAGGTGGAAGGTAATTTAAAGGAGTTCAAATAACCCATCCCAACCAAACATTAAAACGCATTAACACACTGGACCACGAAACTGTTTGTTTGACAACCAATAAAATTCAAACCTAAAGCTGAAATCAATACTAATTAGAGCTCGGCATTATCCATCCGTTATCCGTAAATTAGTGAATAATCGATTATTTATAGATAAATGTTGTGGACATAATTCGATTTAATATACAACTACTGTTGATAATTCTGGATTATGGATAAAATAACGTGGATAATGGATAGATAATGCCGAGCTCTAATACTTATACCTTCAACAATACGAAACAACGCTCAAGATATAAACGCTGTAATCAAAATGCGCTGAAACAAGAAATGGCTATAATGGCAAACGCGTTTATGAAAAAGCCGTTTTGGACAATGCTGTTTTGATAACACACCCAATCGATAACATACCCTTTTGGTTAGCTTAATTTGTCCCTATTTAGTCACGTTTTTCTAACAATTTTTATATAAATTAGTCACTTATTCAACTAAATTGAGCGTTTGAGTGAGTATCAGTGCTGCATTTTCAAATTTTGTTGTTTAAATACAATAAGTATAAAGATCCTCACAAAATATGTTGACTGTTTGCTGGGCTCTTACAATGGTGTTTAGTCTGAGTTTATTGGGAATATAGAACAATACTTCATTTCTTGATTGTTTAGAATTGACATTCACATTGAAGAAAGCGGTGTATTCTTTATAGATAATTTTTTTCTGAATAATGTTATATAGAAACATTATTTATGAGTAGCAACACAGTGGAGTGATTTAGCGTGAAATGTCGTGATGCCGGGTTTGGTTGATCTGGTGGGGGAAATTGGCGTGTAATATCATGACAACCACTCAAGATAAGGCCACTGATTTCCCATTGGTGTGCCTTATCATATTTTTCGAAAAAAATAATAATTTTATGGTCTCGCTGATGAAGGGACACTGATAGGGATGTTATCTTGTTATTATAATATGAAATTCGATTTCCTTATACACTATGATTTTGGGTACTAGTTTAAAGTATGTGCATGTAGGGATTAAAAGTGTAATAATAGTTAATGTATACAATAATTCATACTGGAATTAAGAAAATAATTAACTTTAATTATATAAGTTCAGCTAGCTAATTGGACCAAGTCATCATGCGACTTATTGCCACTTATCTAACGCCTTTACAATGCATAGAGGGGTGGTGGCTAGTCCCTATGCCACAGCTAACCGACAGCGCCCTATACTAACTATTACCGTTAACCTCTTTAAAAATTCCCTATATATATCACCGTTATCTTAAAGTAAATTGTCGTAAATTTCTTAAATATGGCTGTTGAAACCCCGCCACGCGTTTGGGAACTACAAATGTTGAAGAAAAGAGGTCAGAGCTCACAAAAATAACCGTAAAGGTTAAAAATACTTAAACTCAAATTCCAAAGGGTTTAAAAAATCGTAACAAATCGCCTATACAAATCTAATGGAAAATCATGTATAGAAGAGGCGTGAATGCCTGACCCGAGCTTTGCATTTCGGCGGAACGGTAAAAATCAGGTGAGTTAGGTCAAGAACCCAAATGACGTCACATCCTAGCTTCTGGAAAAACCCTCCCTGTCAAAAGCGCAGTTCTGCACGTCACACGTGAAAGTGTAAATATATTTGTTTCCTTTGTGTGAGAGTTCATGCTTCTTATGTATAAAAAGCCTGCAGGCTCCAATGTAACACAGAACACTAATTGATTTCAACTAGCAAGGAGCTCTGCTGCAGCAAAAATAAAACTTGAGAGGATAAAACTTAAAAAGTTTTGGAAAACTTGAACCAGAAAACTAGAGCTCGGTATTTTCTATCCATTATCCACAAATTGGTGGATAACCCATTATTTATAAACTAAGTTGTGGATTATAATACGATTTAACATGTAAGTTCTGTGGATAATTTTCGAGTATGGAAAAGAGATAAAATAACGTGGATAATGCATACATAATGACGAGCTTTACAGAAAACTTGGTTCTATGAAGTTCACTCAATGCTATGAATATAGCACTAATTGCTAATAATACTGCGGAATGGCGGATAATCAAAATTTAATTAATCAGGAAAACCATACTCGATATTTGAGTTATGCCTCATGAGTGGTCAAAATGTAGCTACTATAGTGTTTTTTTTCGTCATCGGTTTTGCTCTTAAGTCTAGGAAAATTACTAGAATTTCTACTACTATCCTACCAAAATAATCTCCCACTCTTAAAGGTGTTACGCGACACTCTTAAAGGTGTTACGCGACACTCTTAAAGGTGTTACGCGACACTCTTAAAGGTGTTACGCGACACTCTTAAAGGTGTTACGCGACACTCTTAAAGGTGTTACGCGACACTCTTAAAGGTGTTACGCGACACTCATAAAGGTGTGACGCGACACTCTTAAAGGTGTGAAGTGACATTCTGAAATGTGCTATGCCGCACCCTTTAAGGAGTTGCACAACACTAATATGAGAGTAAAAATTCACTTTCAGTGCGATATAAGAGTTAAAAAGGTGTTAAACTGCACCTCTGTTGCACAATTTTATGCTTATCTTTGCCACCAATTGCTCAAATAAGTGATATTAAACTCTTTCAGGGGTGTAAATGAACACCTGTAACGGTGTCAAATTTGAACCCATATAAACTACTTTTAAAGGTGTTAAAGCACACCCCATTTTCTTAGAGTGTAGTAAATTCGCGCAATCAAAACATTAGCGCGATTGGGATTTTTTCAGTCTGTCCCGATTGCGAACCCTTACCGCCCAGCTCTCTCAGCTGTAGTTCACCAACGTCACTTTAAGTTAGTCTTAAGACACTAGTCATATTGACTTTCGACAATGTGGTTGTGAGCGTCATGTTAAACCCCCGCCACGTGTTTGGCTTAAGACCATGCGTCATATTAACTTTCGACGATGTGTTTCCAGCGTATAAAAGACGTGGTATGTTTGAGGATAAGGGATTCAGGTAAGTTTTTGTTATTCGAACCCAAATAGTTACAGGTTGGTGTTGTTAAAATCCAATAACTAAATATTGGTCTTGTTAGAAAACAATAACTACAGATTTCGTGTTCTCAGAAGCCATTAAGTACAGATTGGTGTTTTTAGAAGTCAATAAGTACAGATTGGTGTTTTTAGAAGTCAAGAAGTACAGATTGGTGTTTTTAGGAGTCAATAAGTACAGATTGGTGTTATAGACGGAAGATTATTGCATGGTTTTTTTTATTAGAAGCCGATAAGTACAGATTGGTAATAAGTGAGACAGAGAAAGTGGCGTATAGCTTGTCGATGAAGATTTATGTGCTTGTTAATTATTGACGCTTAAGTGGGTAGATAACGTAATAAAAGATAATTGTTCTTGTATTTGTGAACTACGAGCGCGGTCAGAAAATCGCGAAAACGTTATATCCGATTTTCCAATGGCGACTGTGGTGACACACACATAGACATGTAAAGTACAATACCTCTAAGTGACGGATCACTCTGAGAGATTAAAATGATGATCTCGTACTCTTTTAAAATTGGAAGGTTTTAAATAGCTAGGGACCTTCAACCGTTTGCTTTTGTAGACAAACCTTTAACAATTTTGAAGTCTTTGTTTACAATGGAATTTGTCCTTGAACATATATTTAAAGCCCATTCTCTGTAAACAACAAACTACTACATCACTTTCACTTTTAAAACCTATCTAAAAAAATTTAGCGCAATACAAGTTGCGAAACAGATCGATGACGTAACGTAAATACCACTTAATTAATTTCTTTCACTGTTCAAGTAAATGATTCTATTCTTGTGTCATTTTTTCTATTTTCATTTGATGACAATTAACGTCATTGCACGTTATAAATTGCTTCCATCGAAAAATAAATTTTACCATTCTCGTGCCATTTATTTATTTGTATTAAAAGACGAGTCACCCGAAAATCCACTCTCTGAAATACAATACCTTAGCATAGAATAACCATACCTAGAATGTCACATTCTACGGACTAATGGCGCCGTTCGTTGTGCTTATTCGGGAAAAGCGCGATTAAGAAAAAGAAAAAATAACACGTAATAGTACAGGGAAATTAGGATTTGACGTAGAACAAATTAGTAACAAGCTAATTCCAACGGTATTTGGAAGTACTAGCGGTGCTTATTAAGGGAAAAAAATTCCCCGGATTTCCGGTTGGTGGAAGAGCACCAAAAATGGCCGCCATCTTGGAAAATTTGGTTTTTTGCGATTTACGGCCGAACCGTAGGTCCAACATAAAAACGTTCAATTTATAAAAGAAGGTTCTTCCAATTATCTATCTATTGGTTTTTAAATCAACTCTTTGCGACTTTCCTTTCAAAAGTTACGATTATTTTCTTGAGATACAAATTCGATTTTGATCACTTTGTATATAAAATCTACCATATATTTATGTGACAGAAGCCTTTTTCCTAATAAAAGTTAGGCCTAAGTAATTTTGAAGGTTTATAATCTTTGTGCACGTGCATATATACAAATGTTTTGCATGGTGTAGGGGGCAAGAAATTGCTTTAAAGCCATGTTCACACTTGCACAGGGTAAAGCGGCTCGAAGTGATTCAAACCGCTTTCAAATAATAATAGCTTTATTGCTGGATATTCCAAAATCGTATTGTGCCGTTCACATGTCACTTTGAAAGCGTTTTGAAGTGCTTCGAATCGGTTTTTTGTGTAAGTGTGAACATGGCTTTAGAAGAGTAGCTAGCTTTTTTTTGCGATTTACGGCCGAACGGTAGGTCCAACATAAAAACGCTCAGTCTATGAAAGAAAGTTCTTCCAATTATCTATCTATTGGTGTTTGAATCAACTCTTTGCGACTTACCGTTCAAAAGCTCTATCCATTAATAATATCCGATGTGTTGAGAATTTTGTATTTTGCGGCTGGAAATACGAAATGTTTTCCTAATTTCAAATAAAATAAGAGTGGGCATTTAAAATTTTTATTTGTTTATGAATCATCAAAAATATCTTCGGATATCTTCGCGCAAGATTTTAGCCGCGGCTATTAGAATTCGTTTTCGTTCCTCAACTTCGTTTTCTTTCCTATCTTTGTACCATTGATTATTTATTTCTTTTTCCATTGTGCCTTTGAAGCATAAAATATTGTTCACGCCAATGTGCTCCGTGATTACAATGTTTTCAAATACTTGAAACTCCAAATTTCATCATCTGCAAATGAAAACAATGTGCGTGCTAAGTATTTTCCGAATCAGTTTAAGAAACCGCAAGACGTGAAAAGTAAATTGTTAAGCCGCATTTCTTTTTCGGTTTTCATTCGATAAAGGTTTCTACAATTATTATTAATCGTGACTTATTTAATATATCGCGACAGATATTGAATAACAAGATTCCGTACACGGAAATAAAAAACATGCATGCTTATTATACCTTCAGAAAAGTATGATTTCCGTTCATCTCGTAGCTCGGACATAGAAAACTGGCATCTGTCTTTAGTGTTAATTAGATTTGAACAAAGCTTGTAGAAAGCATCTTCTGCTGATTGACTCTTTGGTCTACCAGGATTTCTTGTGGTTGGTGGTTTTTGAAACGAACAGAAACAATGTTTATGATACCCCTCTTCCGCCGCTACTAAGTCGATGCAAGAATTTTTGCGTCTCAGAGAACTTCCTCTGCCCAATCATCACCACGCTCTTTGTATTTTGCTTCTATTGACCCTTTGACTTCGAGAGTCGTGACGTGGCGTATCGCTTCTTTTTTCTCTTTCTTACCAGGGTAGCAAGCTTTTCCACAAAAAAGGCATTGCTCTTTGAAATTAAACTCAGGTGTAACAGCTCTAGTTACTGATGGTCCTGCTAAGGAACCAGGTCCTTCCTCATCTTTTGAGATATAAAACCTTGAAATGCTCTCCTTACGAGTGTAATTTTTGCGACATTTCTCGTGTAAAATAAGAGAGTTCACTTCATCCGAGAAATTTTAAAATTTCTCGTCACGACGTTCAATACTCGCTGGAATGCCTTTTTTTTAACAGTCACAGTTTTTCCGCTTGACAGGAGCCCGTCACAAATACAGCATGATGTCGTGTCCATTTTTACGCTTGTAATGTTATGTCTTTTTCCCGTTCGGTGTAGAGAAAGTATAATTTTCCCGTAATCTCTGCCCTTAACACTCTTATATTCCTTCTACTCGCGATTATTTTTATTAAAATTCCTTTCTCGAGTTTTGAGCTTTGCCCTGTTAAAGTTTGTTTTGGTTTTGGTTCCATTTTCAAAACTCTTGTAAATATAGCCAAAAGGCATCTAAAACCCACGCGGGCCAAGGCTGACTCTGATTTTGCAGGTCGTAAAAGCTAGCTACTCTTCTAAAGCCATGTTCACACTTACACAAAAAACCGATTCGAAGCACTTCAAAACGCTTTCAAAGTGACATGTGAACGGCACAATACGATTTAGGAATATCCAGCAATAAAGCTATTATTATTTGAAAGCGGTTTGAATCACTTCGAGCCGTTTTACTCTGTGCAAGTGTAAACATGGCTTTAAAGCAATTTCGTGGCCCCTACACCATGCAAAACCTTTGTATATATGCACGTGCACAAATATTATAAACCTTCAAAATTACTTAGGCCTAACTTTTATTAGGAAAAAGGCTTCTGTCACATAAATATCTGGTAGATTTTATATACAAAGTGATCAAAATCGAATTTGTATCTAAGAAAATAATCGTAACTTTTGAACGGTAAGTCGCAAAGAGTTGATTCAAAAACCAATAGATAGATAATTGAAAGAACTTTCTTTTATTAATTGAACGTTTTTATGTTGGACCTACCGTTCGGCCGTAAATCGCAAAAAACCAAATTTTCCAAGATGGCGGCCATTTTTGGTGGTCTTCCACCAACCGGAAATCCGGGGAATTTTTTTCCCTTAATAAGCACCGCTAGTACTTGCAAATACCGTTGGAATTAGCTTGTTACTAATTTGTTCTAGGTTTGGTCGTATTTTCGGCTAATTTCCCTGTACTATAACTAGTTCACACGATGTCAAACTGAATATGTTTTGCGATTCGACTTCACGTGATACCACGCAGCTTTAGCGTGACAGCATTGATTTTGAAATATTATTAAGAGTAGCAAAATTTTAGCCCTTCAAAAATGGTAATACTTTTCTTAACCACTTTCCAAAAATGGGTCTACGACAATTGGGTGAAAGACATTTGGGTGACGACGAGATTGGTGCCTGACAATTTTGGGCGTTGAAAATTGGGTGTCCGAAAAATTGGAGAATTAAAAAATGGGTGAGCGACAATATGGTGTCAATGCAACTAGCAGAGCGTTAATTGGGTGAATTGAAAAAAATACTTATCTGTGCTAACCTAACCTAACCTAACCTGACCTATTTCAACCAAACCAAACGAAACCTAACCTGACCTATCTCAAGCAAACGAAACCTATCCTGACCTATCTCAACCAAACCTAAGCTATCCTAGGATCATTGTTTTAAAATAAAATCGGAAATAACAAGGTATTTTTAATTTTTACAAAAGAGATTTTTATTCGCCCAATTGATGCTCTGCTAGTTTAATTGACAGCAAATTGTCGCTCTCCCAATTTTAAATTCTCCCTATTTTTGGACACCTAGTTTTCAACCCTCCAATTTGTCGTACACCCAATTTTCAATGCTCCAAATTGCCGTACACCCAATTGACGGACACGCAATCGTCGTCACCGAAATGTCTTGCCCCCAATTGTTGTCCTCCCCCGAAATAATATACTACAACGCCTAAAATGTAGTCCTATTAAAAACACGCGTTTCTAAGGTTGATTTTCCATAATGTTTGTTCAAATTCGCTGATACGACGGAAAGGTTTTATCAAAATTAGTTGCAACACTAGGGATGAATAATAAATGTTTCATTTAATGTAGATGTATATTTCTAAATAAAGGCAGGAAATATGCCATCCTCCCTATATAAACGAATCGGACGTGTCTAATTTACCTTTTCCATTGTCAAGGGTTTGTGAAAGAAGGCTTTGAATATCATTTCGATATTTAATTAATTTTAAAACCACCTCTTTTGGACTTTGAGACAGATCTAGTGAGTAGTAATTTTCTGTATTTAACGTGTAATGAAATATTTTGGAATCATATAATATATACTTTAAATATTCTAAAACCAAAACAAAATTTTGTGATAAATACTGGCGAATCAAAAGCTAAGCTTTTTATTTCGTTACACCGAAGCTATATAATAATAGTAAACTCAGTTATAAAAAAGTGCGCGCATAAAGTTGCTAAAGAGTAATTGTTGAAGAAGTAGTGAAAAAATGAAATTCTAGTGTGTAGGTATACTTTTACATGTAAATTGGGTTTTCCGCGTATTTGCACGAGTATTCCGCTTATTCCCCCAGTATGTCAGGTTAGTTTACAATTACATTTTTCCATTGTCCTGTCTGCTGAAGAGACACGTGAATCACTCTTAAATTTTTCTTTAGTGCCTTACATTCGGTAACTTATATTCGTCTATGTTAAACGTATTGAAGCTCGCGATTTCAAATATATATAACTTTACAGAAATGGGTTTGAAAGACTCCATCTATATTTTGTGCGCGGTTACTCTTATCTCATCCGTTAACAGAATATCATATGCCTGCGAAAAATCTTCCACTATTGAACAAAACACGCAATATATAACTAATGCGGAGAAAAAAGCTATTGTCACTAAACATAATGAACTTCGAAGTTTGGTACGCGAAGGAAAGGTCAAACATCTTCCGAAAGCGAAAAACATGAGAGATTTAGTAAGTAACAAGTTGGGAAAACCAAAATATTACCTCTCCGAGTCAAGACGACTACTTACAAACTTATTTACCCAGATATGGAAATGTTTCTTAAGTTAAAATTTATGAAATGTTAAAGCAGTATACAAAGCATAGCAAATATACTGTAAATCAGACGACATTTTACATCCAATAATGATATACTTGTACACATTAAAATCATCCGATGGGGTAAAAACGGGAAATGAAGAGATAAAACTTTGGAGGGATATTACCTTTACGTGTTTGTAAAGGCCCGATTTTCTACTCCTCAACTGTATGCCCTCTATGTTCAAAGCCATATTCACAACAGGGTTGCCATGTAAACACTATCCTCTCGTTTCATCTCAACGATTTTCTTAGTTTGTCAACATGACTGTTAACGTTACATAACACCAAAGCTTATTTGTGGCTACACACACTGAAAGTAAATGCGTACCATAAAAAGCATGAAAACACGAAGCTATTATCCGATTACGATCAGACCTTTCACTGGTCTGGGCTGCGTTCAGCAGAGCTCACCAAAAAAGACAGCGGATTTTGGAAATGTTTACCGGTGAGGTCTGTCGTCATAGCTTTTCTCCGGTCATCGGCGTTTTATAAATGACGCTAGCGCAATAAAGCGTGCAAGGTACCAAGGCTTAACAAAAATTGTATGATAACATTTTTATAGAGATAGCTAACAACTTTTATAATTAAACTAACATATCTCTTAAAATTCTCGCGTGATCAACTGGTTTCACGCCAATTAAATAGCTATAGTCCCATAGAGCTATTTGTATTAACTCCTCCATGGTCTTTTCGCCAAGCTGAGAACTACGCGTTTTACGTCACGTTATCCAAAAAGCCGACTATTTTCTTTGAAGACCGCGCTAGCTCAGCGCTATGCACCGTGACGTCAAAATTCAAAAACAAAATCCCGTTATGTAGGACACTGCTAACAGCGCTGAGCTCTGCTGAACGCGGCCCAGATTTCCACCATGACCATAAAATCTAAGCCTAATTATTTATAAGTGTATTTAATTTTCGGCTCACTCTGAACCGTTAATGTCTCTGCATTACAGAAACGAAAACCAAACTCAAGCGTTTACTTTTTGGTTCACTAGGCCTATTGACTAATAAAAGTTCATTTGACCAACATAGTAACGTTGTGCTTGTATTCACTTTAGAAAGGATTATGCTATAAACAGATGTAGTATAGCTTAAGTAATATATAAACATCCATTTTAAATAATAATATTAAAAAAAATCTTTGGAATATCAAAATGAAATAGAGCTTTAAAGCTACAAAAGTACTAAATGCATCATAATTACGAAAAATATTTCCACATTTTCACTTTATATTAAGGATAAAGGGAATATTATGGTTCAGTAGGATTTCTATACACATCAAAACAAAACGAACTTCTAACGCAGCGCACTACTGTAACAACGAACGGACACACACAGACAATAACATAGACTGCTTTTTAACTCTTTCCGTATTAATTTTGAATTGAGAAACAAGATTATCTTAAATTTTAAAATAAATATAATTAATATTTAATATTTTCTTCGTTAGTTATTCGCCTTATTGAACCTTACATCGTTTTAAAAAAGAACAATTAAACATTCTTGAGAGACTTGACTAATATTGGCGTTTGAAATGAAGCATACGCCGGTTGCTTCGCCTTAATCAAATAGGTAGTATATAAGGGTGTCGAACTACAGCTAAAAGCAAGAACAACCGCAATTGCGAAAACCTATCGTGGACAACCCACCCTAGGGAGGCTAGACGTTTCTCGTCACCCTAGCTGATCGCCGCGAATGTCTTAAACTCAACGAGGACGATGGAGTAGAAGCCAGGTGTGCAGACTGGTGTCCATGTGGGATGGACAAAAACAAAGACCAGAAGATGGTGGTGTCGAAGCCAGGTGTACAGACTGGTGTCAAGTGGGATGGACGAAGACCAGAAGATGGTGGTGATTAGAAGCCAGTATGTACAGACTGGTGTCCAAGTGGAATGGACGAAGACCAGAAGATGGTGGTGATTAGAAGCCATTATGTACAGACTGGTGTCCAAGTGGAATGGACAAAGACCAGAAGATGGTGGTGTGAGAACTCAAGTAGAGGAGCCATTTCCGAGACTGTGAATGCAGTTCGGAAATGGCGAACACGTTTGCTCCGATTTGGAAATTGCGAACGCGGTCACGTGGGTGTAACAACAGACACACACACAAACACACAAACACACACACAAACACACAAACAGACACACACGATCGTTACAGAACCTCTCCGTGACATACGTCACTCGGAGAGGTAAAAATGTAGTAAAGTAAAAATGACATAAAAATAAAAAATATTGTGGTTGACAGTGATTTTCCTTACGCTTTTTGATTCATTTAAAAAAAACCTTTTAATAATCAACAATGGGTATCAAACGTCACGAATACGATCAATATAGAGATGAAAAAAGTTGGGAAACCAAAATGAACCTCTCCGAGCCGAGACGAATTTACTTTCTAAACACAGGTCCACCAGCCAAAGAGAAAAACCGGAAATACATAGTTCAAATTGGCGAAATATTGCCAAGGTCTTTAGCAAAGGCTTAAGCGTTTAACAATTTCCTTTGTATCCTCAATAATTCTAATGAGGACCTAAAATGTATCACTGAAGGGTGTATTTAATTTTCGGCTCACTCTGAACCGTTAACACCTCCTATAAGAGGAGGCGAAACAAGGTCATTTCTAGTTTAAATCTACGGTATCTTATTTCACTGACCGAATCGTTTCAATACTTGCGGATAGATGAAGAATTAACATCCATATTATCTAATGAATATATAAAATGAGATTACACTATATATAAATGTAGTATAGCTGAATTAAAAAGTAAACACCAAATTTGAAATATTAATATCTAAAGATGTTCTTGTAATATTAAAATAAAACAGAGCTTTATAGCTACACAACTACTTAAAGAATCGTAATGCCGAAAAATATTTAAAATATTTCCATTTAATATTCTGCAAAAAGGAAATGTTATCGTTTTGTAAGAGATAGTATCATCCTACTCGCTTTATATTAACTTTGATGTACGTGTAGTGTTTCGATTCGGATGCCATCTTCATTACTCGTTCTATATAAATTCTCACTTGTGTCATTACATAGAAATAAGTTTATCTTAAATAATTAATTAAATATAAATGATATTAATTATTTTAATCGCCAGTAAATAACTTTAAAAATTGTTAAATCGTTTAAAATAAAGTTGTTCCTATTATCTTTCGAAACTTTGCTAATATTGACGTTTAAAGTGAAGGGTACCCCTCTTGCCCGCTTTCTTCAAATTTTGGGGTATATATACAATTCGTTTCCATTATAATAATATATAAAAACGCATTCGCGTGAACCTTTGGTGGAAGCCCTACCATTGGGAGGCTAGACGTTTCTCGTAACCCTAGCCGATCGCCGCGTATATCTTAAAACCAAACGATAACGATGGAGAAGAAGCCGGAATGGACAAAGACCTGAAGATGGTGATGCATAGAAGCTGGTGTCAATGTGGGATTGACGAAGAACAGAAGATGGTGGTGCTTACGAGCTAGCAATTACAGGCTAGTGTCCATGTGGGATGGACAAAGACTTGCAGATTGTGGTCCTTAGAGGCCAGTTACTTAAGACTGGTGTTGGCAGATGAATGGCCAAATTTCCGTGAACCGCGAACGCGTTCCGCAAAATCGGGTATTTGTTTGCTCCGATTTGTAAACTGCGAACGCGGTCACGTGGGGTGTGACAGACAGACACACACACAGACAGACAGACAGACAGACACACACACAGACAGATACGTCCTGTGCAATACCTCTCCGTGACGTCATCGTCACTCGGAGAGGTAAAAAGTTGGGAAAACCAAATTATTAATTCTCCGAGTCAATAAAATATCTTGCATTATTGAAGAGAAAATCGGACTGATTAGCTACTCAGTCGAGCGTTTATATAAATTTTACATCCCTAGTCAAAGCCAAATGTATTTTCTGTGGAGTATAAGCCTAATTTGATTGCCTCATACGGTCTAGGACTATTCACGAGCTCGAGCCGAGCCGCCGTCTTTTCGATTCGAGCTCAACTCAGCTCGGCTCGTGAACAGTCCTACCCGGGAGTCATACCTTTCTCGCTGCGCCTCTAATCTCGACACCAACTAGCCTCAGCCGCAATTTTTACTATTTTACCTCATTTGTTTTTCAAGTCCTACTGAAACAGAAACCATTTTGAAATAATTAATAATACACGTGAAGTGTTATCCTCGTACATTCTCTCTCCCTCGACCTAGTTCATTAAATTCTTTAGTTGTTTTTACACTTCTCCACCACTGTTAAGCGTTATCGAAAACACTGCATCTCGGACGTGTTCATATTTCTAAGTCGGTAATTAACATGGTAATTTATCAGTGTAACTTTATACTACTAGTTTCTCTGGATATTTACGGAAACTGCAATTTCAGTTATAGTTCACTCTATTTTACCACCAAATTCGAGATGGAAAATCGTCAAACCCCTATAACTTCAATTGTTTATAACATTCTTAAATACTTGGCAAGCTACAGGGGAAATATGACGCTTCACGATACCCCAAAATATAAAGAGCTTTATTTACATAAAACCTAGGAGGATATAGGGGTGAAGGAGTCTTCGACTGCCCGTTCTTAGAGCTCGGGTTTCGGCCTCTCAGATGGGAGATTCGTCCAAGCGCACCTAGTTACATTGGTTACGTGCATCACGTGACCATGCAAATCCAATTCAAAAAAATAGCGAGTTTTTCATGCTAGCTTAGGCCTTTGAAGCAACGCCGCCTATATTACGTGTTCACTGCACATGTAGAGATATTTTTTAATTTTATCGGGCGTTAATTCGACCCTCCCACAGGCTTTAATCCACCTTAAACACTTATCTAGTAGAGTTTTTGGTGTTGGGAAAGAGTAAAAAACCGTTACCTTTACTTCAGTTTTATCTTAGAACAATAATTTACTATTAATAAAAAATAAAATAATGATAAATGTTCCGTTAAAGCTCTAAAAAATGCAGCGCCTTAAACAAAATTTAAAACAAAGGAACAGACGACGCCCGATGACGATGAGCGCGGAACAAGGTGCGAGGCTAAGAATCTCCCAGAACGGGCGATAATCTGTAAGCGCGTTTCAATGGGAAAACGGGCAATCGAAGACTCCTTCACCCCTATATCCTCCTAGATAAAACATAACCTTAAGCACTGAACCACGATTAAAAGCTAGGAAAAACTGATGGCAATACCCTCAATCAATTTCTCAAATAATTCATGACTATTTTTTCTTAATTGTCCTTGATATTTATCTTCACGAAATACAAGTAAAACATTAAAAGAGAGCCGATATGGGATACGGGACCGACGTGATAAAGCGGCGAGATAAATTTATTCATCACATAGCAAATTACAAATAATTAATTTTCTAATCAGGTTTTCGAAAGAAAACATTGATCGTGCGTTGCTATCAGGCTAACAGAAGAAGCTGGGTCTTTCATATTTTAATTTTCGAACTTGAAAATAGGTTTTATACAATTTTGGTTAATTACGGCTAAATAGTAATTTACTGTTAGTAAAAAAATGCAATTTTCGAACCATAGTCGTGGCTGAGGTCATCGAAAATGTTTTCTTCTTCGGCGATTTTGAGTGAGAATCTATGCAAGCTGTACGTCAAAACGTTTTGAACGAAAGTCTAGGACGAAACTTGTATCTTGGCATTTTGCCTAGTGATAACACATAACACTAAGAGAATTAGGCAGGTCACGTAGAATTTGGTTTCTTTTATTGGAACGATTTTTTTCACGTCTTGGTATTCCGGTAGCCATAAATATATTTTTTTGTGAATTAAAGAAATGGGATGATAAATTATCAGAAACTGCGCAGCAACTTGCTAACAGATGCATCTTTGAGCACGTTTATTTTACAGGTAATTTTCGCTCAAGCTACTTACGAAGTTTTAAAGTATCAGGGATGTATAATTGATATATTTTCACATCAGTTCAACCATATGGTGCGGTTGGACAAAATATCTTCATGAAGTCATCCTCAGAACCCTTCGGGAAAAGCTGTGATTACGATGGTGCCATTCAATCTTGGTATAATGAAGTTAAAGATTTTCAGAAGAAGGATATTAGCCCTTTCAGGATGAGTCGTGATCATGACGTCGGTCATTTTACACAAGTACGAATTATCATCTTTAGCCTAACGCTCATACCAGGAAGTCTTATCCCTTATTGGAATCGATACTGTGGTATGAGGGAGATGGGCCAAACACGTATTAAAAACAGTTTGACTAGTCACGAGATGTTGCCAAATTGTTTTACCCTCCATAGTTGTAACTTCACTAGTGCAGACAGTTTTTTTCTCAGTCGGGATAGTGGTGTGTTAATTGTCTTTTGGTAGACAGCTGTGACTGATCTATAATAATTCCGCTTGAAGAAAAAAATTTAAATTAATTATAGGAAAACTTAGTAGAGAAGTGATATAAACTGTAATTCTAGAGGTCAATAAGTTTCTTGAAAATGAAACTTGAAAAAAAAAAAAATCCCTGAGATCGCTTTACCCTTCACAAACACGAGGCTTATAGCAACTATGAAAGTTTTCTTATAATTGCCAAAAATTACTTAGCAAATAAAAAAAACCAGTCTCGCAGTTAAAATCAAGAACCTTTAGAAGGTTAGATGATGAATTTGAGCGATTGTTTAAATAATTATAGTTTTAAAAACTGAAAAAAAATGTCATCTAACGATTCCACCTTTGACTTCTTGGAGGAAGTCACTTTAATGGAAACCTATTTTGTCATGGTAATAACAGGAGGTACAGTATTTTTGGGAAACAGTTTCTATAACCCAATCAGGTGACTAGAAAATAAGTAACTTCCTGACGGCTATAGATCTCCGTTATGTGCGAGATTAGGCTCTTACCCTCTTTTACCCCAAACATTTCAACGTAGGCTATATAGCGTTTTGTCCATTCCAAGAAGGAGTTTGGATTCTGGCTCATGCCAACAATAAATATTGGATTGCATTTTAATTCTCGTGCTAAATTCGCCTAGAGCTTCACGCGCTCACGTTTTTTCAAACAAGTCTTGGAAGAGGGAGGTTAAGTTCTAGAGTGGGGAAACTGCATGACGTTAACACGTGAGGTATTCTCATGCAGGACTGTAAAATTAACTCATAGTACCCTAGTTTTAGGTTCAGCATAATCTATAGGTGACACCTGGTTGTACAAAAAGAACCACTGTTTACTCGTTACTAAACTACTTCAATATTATCGAAGATAGGTGTATGCCCAACCTTGAATAGCATGCTGTGATTTTAAACAGCCATGGATGACCCACAAAATTAGCTAATCCAGAACGAAATCTCCCTCCTTTAAGACAAGTATGAGCATGGCTGAACCATTTCAACAAGAAGCCCCTGGATCATAAACATTATTGAAAATATCTATTAGTTTAAGGTGAATTTTTTCATAGAAAGATGAAATTTGAATAATTTTTGACCTTCAAAATCAGTTGAAGGTTTTACTATGCCGAAGAGTAGTGGAAAAATCTGTAAGAAAACTTTAGATTTTCCGTTTCAATTTTCCTGTATCAGGAGAGTAAAATGATTATTATGAGAATAATACAAATCGATTGAGCTAACGTAGCTAATAAATTTCGTCTAAAGTTTGCAGTTGATAAGTCTAACGAAAATGTTTGACTATAAAGGAGTGTGTAGGTTTAGAACATACCTTTATATAATATCCGAGTTGAAAGTCTTCATTTCGTTCAAGTATTGCTCCATATTCAAAACAAAAACTGATTCAATAAAAAGAAGATTGTAATAGTCCACCGATTAGAAAACTTCATGGAAATTACTAGAATAATACAGTCCTTTTTAATCGAAAGTCGTTTCCAGAATTTTCATATGAAATTGACGAAAATTATTATTGGTTAAACTTTTTGCTATTAATTTAGCAAGCAAGCTAAATAGAAAAAATAGAGTTTAACCATTACATTCAGCTTTTATTTAAATATAAATTTTAATTTTCATTAAATTGGAAGGTTTTTCAAACTTTCAAAAATTGCCTATCTTTCATTCAAGAAAAAGACTTTGTTTTTAAAATAAAAGGGGTTAAGCGACCGACCCCTCTCGTGCTTTATTTCGCAATTGAAAGTACAAGACGTTTGCTACGCGTTTAGCTACATACGGTCGGTTTTTTTCGAAGTATATTACGGTTGCAGTTCATGGTGCTCTGATAGCTAGAGCACTGGAATGCTGACCCAAGGTCGGTGGTTTAAATGCATTCTCGAGTGTTTAGCAATTCTCACCTCAGAGTTCTGTAAAGAGATAAAGAAATTTAAGTTTTATCGTTTCTCGTTCATTAACCTTTGCCTTACGATTCTTGCGAATCATTATCACATTGAAATTTAATTAAATTTTCAAATAGCACATATAAAGTAATTCACCAACTATCTAACATATAAATTTCAAAATATGTCGAATTAAACATTTTACCCTCTTTACATATTTTAGATTGCTTGGGCTAATACGAGAAATGTTGGCTGTGGCTGTAAGAATTTCCGGGATATTAAAGATGCAAAGTATCCCTATAAGCAACTAATTTCCTGCAATTATGGACCAGCGTAAGTCAAAATCACTTTTCAAAATAATTTCTCTATTTTTTTCGCAAACTGACGATTATGTTAAAAGGTGATTTGAACTTTTACCTCATTGCAGTGGAAATATTCTGGGTGGACAAATGTATCAAGTGTAAGGTTCATAAAATATTCCATGTATGAAACCAAAGATATGTTAATAATAAATACAATGTGACCATGAAAGAAGCATTTTCTCAATCGATAACGATCTTCTATAGATTTGGTAGGCACTTGTAGATAAGACTCGACATCCATCTGTACTGTTATAAATTAAAGCCATACTGACTGATAATCAATAACATCTCAATTTGCTTTGACTACGTATCAGAAGTGCACCGAGACGAGTTACAGAATTTCCTGTCAAAATAATTAAATATGTTCAGACATTCGCGAGAAATTATATTAAAACTCAGATGACTTTCTCACTCATTTCCACACCAAGCACTCTAGAAACTGGTTATGCAAGGGAAAATTGAAATAGTTTGAGTGTGAAAAAGCTTGTAGTGCCCAGTATTGTGTATGAGTCGCAACGTTTTACTTTCTTCTGTACCGTGTTTGTTCGATAAATCAGGATTGTTTTATACTCTCTCAGACGAATATAACTGGTTGTTGAGGGATTCGGTCGTTAAAATGTTTGGCATTCTAAGTTGAAATAGATTTTTGTGTAACGAAGGGGGTATATTTATATTCATCAGCTCAAAGGTTACTGGAATTTTCAGAGCACTTTCTAAGATTTAACGTCTATTTGAAAAGAGTAATTTTACAGCATGATTGTATTGAAAATAACAAAGATAGAATAGTAGTAGTATTCCATTTTCGGACTTGAAAGGGTAAACTGCAGTATCTTCTGGTTGATATGGGATTAAAACGTAACAACCGGCTGGTAGATCCAAAGACCAGGGATGACGCATTTCCAGTCCACCAAAGTTCTTTTTAAAACCGAATGTTCCGTTTGTTTATTTTGCTACCTGACATATTTTGAAACCAACTTCACATCACAAATCTTTTAAATCAACAAACATGTCAACCAAGTTAATAAACTAAACTTCAAAACTCATTTACGTAAAATTGCAATGCATAGAAAAGTACGATTAGTTTGATTCCGCATTTAGAATATTATATAGATACGAAACACTTTACTCAACATAACGTCTTACAAAAAGAAAATCGCGTTTTTAACGTGAGGACAAAAACGGATTTATGTAAGAAGAACGTTGAACGTAGCAAATTCACTACCCATCCTCGCATACTTTATTGAGAAACTTCGTCTGCTTATATTTTGATTCCACCCACAAATAAGCGACTCCCATCAAAACAAGTAGTCGAGGAGTGGTATTTGCTACGTTAGTACAAAGAAAGAAAAACTAGATACTCAAAAAAAGAAACATCAATTATTTATATTCTTAACTTTAAAACTTAATTCGACCAGGGATAGATAGACTTTTTTAAGACGGAATGGGTAACAGGGTTATTTGGGTGCGCGTCCTAGTCCACGACCCCCTTACCCGTGACGGAGGGGTATGAAAGAAGAGGCGGGTCTTATTTTGTTATGGCGTTGTATGTATATCCGGGTCAAATAAACGTCGTCTGCCCCTTCGTCTGCCAAGTTGGAATGGGCTCGGATTGTAATTTTTGAAATAACATTGTTTAAAAATGGAAGTTACACAAGACATAGGCTTGCAACTGAAAAAAAACGGGGAAGACCCAAGAAAATTAAAAGTGAGTTAGAATTGAGTAAAAGTCTTCATAGATATTACAGCACGAACAGGTTTTAACCAAACACTAAGCTCACAAAACTCCTGACCATTCACTAAGCCTTGGTTAACTTCATCAAATTCGTTTTCAAAATCATGAGGATAGTAGAAATGATTGGCTTAAGAAAGAATTAGCGAACACTTTTCACCTTTACAGATGTACTCCAAATCCAAAACACCGGCACCAAATTCACTAACTACCTTCTTAATTGCTTTTAAAAACAATTCCCGAATAATTACCGGACCCTCGTATTTAGACGGCTCCATTTTGAACCCCTATGAAGACGCTTATCTGTACAACCATAGCCCACTCGATCCGCGCTCTATAGCTATAGCGCGAGCAGCTTGCGTCGAGACGCGCGTGATCGAGTGGGCTATGGTACAACGCAAGAGGGGTCGTAGTCATGGCGACAGAGGTAAACAGGAATTACGTATTTTTGGCCCTCCCCGTCAGCAACGTCACCAATACGTAGTTTTTGTGAGCCAATAAGATAATTTAATT
The DNA here is from genome assembly GCA_019434445.1 of Phalangium opilio. NCBI lineage: Eukaryota > Metazoa > Arthropoda > Arachnida > Opiliones > Phalangiidae > Phalangium > Phalangium opilio. The sequence goes on along the minus strand of JAEQBA010002014.1, from coordinate 82,443 downwards.
TTTTGGTTACGTGTTGAAGGAAGGGACTACATACTCGTCTATGAGTCGGACTGAAGTAAAGGCCAAACATTGTTTATTCCGTCTTAAAAAGTCTATCTATCCCTGATTCGACTAAATCGGGAGTTATTTCGCATTGTTGGCCACTTTGCTTTTTTACCACTGGCGTAATTTCCAAAAAAAATTATTTAACCACGAAAATAGAGATAAGAATGACATTTTCGATCTCTTGAGTCTTGACGTCGATTGATGTATGCAGAATTTGTGGGTGGAGTCAAAATATAAGCAGACGAAGTTTCTCAATAAAGTATGCGAGGATGGTACCAGAGCAGGGCCGGAAATAAGAAAAAAATCTTATAGGACATGTGTCCAGTGACCCCCCATTTTACTGGAAAATTTATTGGACATTGTCCACTGGAGTGTGCTAAAATAGTGTCGCATCTTCATAGTCAAGCTATCAAAACTTCAGAAAATTTATTGGTCAAAATGTCCAGTGACCCCCTTAGTTTTTTAAAAAGTTATGGGACATTTTAAAATTTTATTGGACAGTGTCCAGTGTCCTGTGCTTATTTCCGGCCCTGACCAGAGGCTAAAGCCATAGACATTAGAATACTATTAATAACCTAGACACACTTATCGGAAGAGAAACACGCGCTTTTTGGATGCCGATTTTACGCTATTTACCCATTTTATATGCTATGGGGAAAAACAAGACGTTGGCCACCTAGCGGCGGACTGAGAAACTAAAAATCATAATAATTCCAAAAAGGCGGCAAATTTATGTTGCATTTTCTGTATTTTTAAAAGAGAAGGCATAAAAATAGACCAATCATGTTAAGAAAGTTAGGTTTTATTAAGATATTAAAGCATTTGCTATTTATTTATGTTGCATTTTCTGTATTTTTTAAAGAGAAGTCATAAAAAAAGACAAATTATGTTAAGAAAGTTAGGTTTTACTAAGATGTAAAAGCGTTTTCTATTTATGTAAATTTCAATTAAATAAAAACCGGAATTTGGCACATATACAGACAGGTGAAGTAGAATCATAAATAATTACACTTTGCGAGCATGAGGTTTCTTAATGTATGGTGATATACATAAAATAATTATATAATTTTTTTATTTCGACTCTTACAAGTCTGAGGGCTAATTTCATGTCACACAGGTATCGATATTTTACTCTTATTACTACTTTTATAGAAACGACTATACTGTAAATGACTCGCTACCATATAAGCGATGAACTTAGTACCTAGTAAGTGGTATTCATATTGGATTTGTGTAATTTTTACTAGGAACAATAACTATGTGAGGCCTACCATAAACCACAGAGGCAAGCCTGTTTGTGGTTATTTACTTGTTTTGCATTGGCACAGAAAGTCTACTTGAGACTTGTGTAGACTGAATAGTAAAAGTGAATAATAAGAGTCTCTGAGTTAATTTAACGGCTTGCAATAAAACAGACACACACAAAAGCTTACATACATATGTAAAATTAGTATGATAAAATAAATTGAATGATGAATTTTCTTTGGCCAAATGTTAAAGGAACAATATAAAACTTGACACAAATGTTTAGATAGAAACTAATATTGAGTACCTTTATCATCTATACTTTTACCAATCTATATTTTTACCAATCCAGACAATTACCAAGTAGTTGTATAAACACTAGATTAAAACACTTATTTTGATAAAAATACTCTGATAATATATGTTAAATGACTAGCTGTCATGCTGCTTCGGACAAGAACCTTTGGACTCAGTCATTTAATCACAATGATAAAGTAGTGCTCATCGAGAATAATCAACTAATACTCTTATACCAACTTTGGTAGGCCTAAATACTCTTAACTCATTCCTATAATAGGTTTATTAAAATGTAGGTATTCGGTAAACAAATCAATAAGAAAACACAACACTACTGGTAAAAAGAACAAACTCTGAAGAATGTCACAATCTGGAAAATTAAGACCAGTTTATCAAGGCTAACGATAGTGAGATTCACGGTAGAGGACAATTAGTTAATGATGACACAATTACTTCGTTTTTTTTTAATTAAAAGATTTTATGAATCCAGTTGAAAAGTGTACATAACGATTGAATAAAGAGTTTAAAAATTTAACACAAAGACACATTACATCGCAATCACGACCCAATATCTCCCAATAACGTCTTATAAATCCCAGATTATTGTCTTTCTTTAACCACGAAATTGTTGTTGCCAAGAAGTAAATACCTTTAAGAATATTTAAAAGGACCAGCTTTGTTAATACTATTTGAAATGGGAATTCTGAGGGTATCGGTGTATTGGAGTAGCTCATTGATACTGATTTATCGATGTTGTCATCGGTTGATGATGTAACTAGGCTTTGATAAAACGAATTGATACGATTTATTTTACTTTTCGTCAACACAAAAACCACTAAAAACATTTACAACGAAATTAATAGAGAAACTCTAAGGAAAAACCTACCTTACCAATTTACCAAGTAGTTAAGCCTATGACAAGGGCAGTAGCCCTAACTTGAAAAGAGTTGATTTTGCTTTATAATAAATTATATATTTCTCTCTCTCTCTTTAAGGAGAAAATCTATTAAAGTTGCTTACCATTTATTTTCTTTTATCTTGAACATTAATAATTTAATTTACTTGAAAAAGTAAATAATAATGCCCTACCGTATAATTAAACTGTATTTTTTTTACACTCTCGGCATTTTTCGTTCGTGACGCTGGAGCGCATGACTTAAATAAGTTAACCAATCATATTCCAGCATTAAATTAAAGGGCTCCTTCGGACCCTTAGACACATGGCCCCGCGGATTTCCGAACCCCCCTACCTAGCCAGAGAGAGGGAGAGTACTGAGGAAGATCGTCTATGAAGAGGGGATGGAAATCCGCGGGGCCATGTGTCTAAGGGTCCGAAGGAGCCCTTTAAAAAAATATATTTTAGTTACCGCCGCCGCCGCAGAGTGTCGCATGGCCTTTTTTTCCCCATATGACGTAAAATACATAAATGCTGTGACGTCAGCAACAATCGGCCTCAATTGCGGGAATTCAACAGTGACTCTATGTATCTCTATGGCTAAAGCTATGATCCCACGTTCTTAGTACATAAATCCGTTTTTGGTGAGGATTATTGATTAAGCTAATCGTGTTCGGTTGGCTTTCAAACAATTCTACAGGGCCGGTAGGCCCTTGTAGATATGACTTGATACTCTTTTGTAACGTTAAAGCAAAATTCACATGCTTTTACCAATTTTCCTATGGAGATTAACATGGGGTTTTTCGTGATATTTAGCCACCTCTAACTGAAAAACTAGAGCGAAGTTACTTTTCGGAATACTCTTAATTTAACAATTAAGTATTCAGGGTGTGCGATCGGCTAGTCTAATCAGAAGCAATTAAGTCTAAGTATGTTAATTTTACTTAATTACGGAAGTACGGCTCTTGAGTTAAACGTCAGGTTAACATGGTAGCTTGCGGATACCCATTTCTTCAATTTTCAACCAGATTGAGAGCAAGGGAGGGCCTAGGTTTGTGCCTGATAACAAGTTAAGTTGACATTTTCAGTTTGCTTCATGCTGTGGAAGTTGAACCAAAGAGCCTGTATCTTACGAAGATACAGCCTCCATGGTTGAACTTGTTTTTGAACAGTCGACGCTTGTTTAGTATTTTAGCGCCTTAAAATGTTTATTTCATTTTATAAATTTTCTGTAACACCCTTGCTAAGAAACACTTTGCTGTTAGGTCGAAATTTTGTTGAAAAAAGCAATCCAGTTATAAAACTAAAGGTAATTAATTTCATTATATTATTTGATATTGGTTTTTGGAAGACCAAGGCTTAGATTTCGTACGTTACTTCTCGACTCTCTCTCTGACTATCGGGAGTCGGGAGACGGCAGGAACCCCCAGCTCCAGAGCCTCCAGTGTCTAGTTTGGCTTAGGTAGGCTCTGATTTCTTGAACTGAAGGTTCACAGTTAAGGTTAATGTTAAAAATAGTGATGCTTCTTTAGGATAGCGAAGCGAAGGTATGTTTTAGAAAAAGAACTGCTACTTGAAGAACTTATCTTTAATTTATTTTAAAAGTATTTCAAAATTTCAGAAGCTCCGCAGCCGTTGCAATAACTGTTTTATAATGGTATTCAGGATAGTGTTGCTATGTGTGCGAGTGATAAAAAGTAAAGCCTTCCTAACGAATAGAGATGCGCCGATACCTATACTTGGCTAAACTGATATATTGGAATTGGTTTAAAGTGGTATTGGCCCATCGCTACCGATATTTGGCTAAACCAATATATTTTTATTGGTTTAAAGTTAACTAACAGATTAAGGTTGAAACTACACTTATCTTTCACCCAGACTCCGTTTTCCTATTTAATACTTACAATTATTTAAATTATCACTAGAAAGCATTTTTCCCAATATTCAAAAGGCGCAAAATTTAAAAGTTTGCGGTAATGAATGTTCCGCTAGGATCAAACGCTCTACTAAGCTTTGCGTTTAAGGAGAATTTCTTGTTCAACTTATGTAATAAACTGAATTAACTCTAGTAAGAGAGCTTAATAACTATAATTAACGTGAAATTAATCCAAAATAGTAGTTTTTTGGTGACCTGTGACAACAATGACGGAAAAATTGTTATGAAATTTAAACACCCGCTAAAACATTTCCAAATCTCATACCAGAATACAATTAAATTTAATATTTTATTGCAACTCGTATTAAAGTAAATCAACACTAGATAAACATCAATATTTTTTGAAAAAGGTTTTAATATTGTTTCGGAAGTAAATAAAGATAAAAGACTCCATTTTCCTATTTAATACTTACAATTATTTAAATTATCACTAGAAAGCATTTTTCCCAATATTCAAAAGGCGCAAAATTTAAGTTTGTGGTAATGAATGTTCCCCTAGGATCAAACGTACTGTCAAACTGAAAGGCAATAGTGAATGTCAGCGGCAACACCAATTCACAATTCCAAATCAAAAATGGTTACATATTAGCAACTTTCTACGTTATTTTCACTCACAACTCAACATATTTGTAACCCTGCAATGAATGAAAGTCAAGGACCTAATTAGACTATCATTCGCTCTGCTGATTAGGAAGCCTCTAGTTTTTTTAGATTATTTTGATATAATTAGACTATTATTCGCTCTGCTGATTAGGAAGCCTCTAGTTTTTTAGATTATTTTGATATTGTATTTTTACCTTCTTATTTTCACTATGATGGGAGATTATGACAGGGCAGTAGGGGGATTTTGTATAATCTAGGAAACTTTTACCTTTGGTGATAGGTTTTACCATAGCCCACTCGATCACGCGCGTCACGACGCAAGCTTCTCGCGCTATAGAAGCCCGATCAAAGAATTCAGTTTACATGTATAAGCGCGACTTTTGAAAAAAAATCCAAGTCTGCGAAAATTAACATTACGTTCTATGGGAGGAGGTCGGTTTTTTGGCCAGATCCTCTGTCCTATTGATTCAAATGACCTGAAATTTTTATGAGACGTGAAGTTTGACGTGTTTTATTATTCTAAATAGGATTCAAGCTTCTAGAGTGGATATTTTTTTTTATAAAAATTATTTTCAAAATCAAAATGATGGGTTCAGTGCTAAAACTGACTATATCTTCGGATCTACTGGTCCAAATGTCCTGAAATTTTAATGAGAGGTGTGTTACAATCTATTCTATTATATTAAAAAGGATTCAAGCTTCTAGAGTGGATAACTATTTTAATTAAACTTGATTTCCAATGTCATAATTGTAAATTAAGTACTTAATGCACAATATCTTTGTATCTAATGGCCCAAATGTCCAGAAAATTTAATTAGAGGTGTGTTACAATCGATTATATTATATTAAAAAGGATTCAAGCTTTTGAATTCGATAGATTTTAAATTAAAATTAATTTCCTATGTCACAATTGTAAATTCAGTACTTACAGAAGTATATAATCATTCCGTTCTGGTACTTACAATTGTTTTCCACATTAAAAAACCAACCCCATTATATTTGTCCAAAACTTGCCTTTTAGGGAGTAATAGATTATAAAACCTAGACCTCTTGCACCAATTTTCTGAGATTTGTAAACGTGCAGAGGGGCAGATGTCACGAAAACCCTGGTGGTGATGCCCAGTTTACACCACCATTTTTGAAAGTTATCCTTACTTGTTGGGCGAGTTATTTAAAACATCAATCAATTAAAATATAAAGTTTATCGTCAAAATAAGAAATGATAGGATCTTCAAGAAAAGTTGACAAATCCTAAAACAAAGCTTCAAAACTAAGATCAAGCACCACGCAAGAAGCTTCAAAATGTCATTGAACAAGCAGAGGATCGCTTTTTCCGACCGACCTTTTTCAGTTAGTTTCTAAATCATGATTTTTCTATGTTTAATTCTTTGTTTTTGTAAAATGTGTGATATTTTCAATACATTTGAACTAAAATTGCGTTTACATAATAAAGTTCTTTTGCCAGAAACACAAGGGTTCGGCAAAATTGAAGAATAGCCCCTGCTCTTGATTTTTTTTTGTTTTGTTTTGTTTTTTTCCGATGTAGTTTGATGTGAGAAAAAATATGGTGCCAAAATTTTTCGGCGCTAATAAAGGGAAGTTTAAAAAAAATTGATTTTTAGAGTCCGAGTTTCAAAAATACGAACCTAACCTAATCTAACCAAGACAACGAAATAAATAAGGCAAATTTCTGGAAAAGGAGGTAGTTTATGGTTTTCTTGGTTGAAAACCATTTTCACATGTTTTTGTTATTTCCTTTTCCAAAAAAACCATATGCAATTATGCCAAAATTTCGGCCATTCAAAACTTGCCCCTATATCAAGGTTTTTTTTATTTTACCCTCCATTCAATAAAGCCGTGCTTTCGACAAGGCTAAATAAATATTATTAATTATTCGCCTTAATTATTGTTTGCGCAACTTTTAATGATATGCAATGGATATAGGAAGACGTAAGCTTTCTTTTGGTATATGATTTATTAAGTTTGGAAGAGCAGGGGCTATTCTTCAATTTAGCCAAGGGTTCTTCTGAACTTTCCCAAAATAGGTGTGTTTTAGGCTTTAGGGCCTATAATTTTGTTTAATTATAAGATTTTTAGAGTAATGTTAAGAAACACGTTTAATCTAGGAAAGGGAGAGAAAGTACTAAATTTTTTTTATAAAGCTAATTAGTTATGAATTTTTTAACCAGTTTTAGATATAATCGATTGTAACACACCTCTAATTAAATTTTCTGGACATTTGGGCCATTAGATACAAAGATATTGTGCATTAAGTACTTAATTTACATTTATGAAATTGAAAATTAAGTTTTATTAAATAATTAACAAACATAGAAGCTTGAATCCTTTTTAATATAATAGAATAGATTGTAACACACCTCTCATTAAAATTTCAGGACATTTGGACCAGTAGATCCGAAGATATAGTCAGTTTTAGCACTGAACCCATCATTTTGATTTTGAAAATAATTTTTATAAAAAAAATATCCACTCTAGAAGCTTGAATCCTTTTTACAATAATAAAACACGTCAAACTTCACGTCTCATAAAAATTTCAGGTCATTTGAATCAATAGGACAGAGGATCTGGCCAAAAAACCGACCTCCTCCCATAGAACGTAATGTTAATTTTCGCAGACTTCGAATTTCCCGCCAAGAATCCAAAAGTTGCACTTTTTGGCCGTTTGAAGGGGCTTCTATAGCGCGAGCAGCTTGCGTCGTGACGCGCGTGATCGAGTGGGCTATGGTTTTACTTAGCTTTGTTTACTTATTGCTTACTATATCAGAATCAGAAGCAGAGGAGCGAGCGCCCGCGCTTGTGTTTGTCTAATGATTATATGAAAAGGAAAATTGTTGAGAAATGAAAATTTCCCTTCTACAAAATTTAAATTTCACTTGCAATTCAGTTTATTAAATCAGAAGGAAAAATTTACTTCAAATAATTACACTATCCATTATCCAGCAGAAATCTAGTTTAGTTTTGTTTGTTCTGCGAAAGATATATGTTTATCAATTTTTACCGTGAGAAGTCGCTTGAAACCGGACAAACTTGTTAAACCGCCAGTTTTAAAACCATTATGTGGTTTCTTCTAAATTCTAATTCAAGAAAAGCAATAAAAATATATCGGTTCCCAATTTTTTCCCTTATAGGCCTATGTTGCTTCAAACATTAAACTCTACTTTTATTAGCGAATAAACAATCTCTGCAGCATCTAACGCTTTCTCGCGGTTTTTTTTTGGAAAACGTTCAGCTAGACCTATCAAAAAAAAACCTGGTTAAATGGCAGGTTAGAGAGAATAATAATGCCGTAGTAAACCGGTGCATTGCTGATGCTTGCTGAACGCAGTCATTTCTTTTTTGGACGCGCAAAAACAAGTAAGTGGTTTTAATGCGGAGTTTCTAATTTTATTTCCATATTATTTCCAATTTAAAATTTAGTAACAAATTATATCATTTTATGCAGAGAATATCTTATTTTACACTCTGCACGCGATACATAGTTAATATATCTACTTTCAAATCCTTGAAAACGTTTTCTTGACCATATAGATAGATATTAAGCCTTGGCTAGTGCGCGTTGCTTACTTTGTCCGTTGCAGCTTAGCTATCTGAACTTTCTGAAGAGAGCATGAATCATGCCGCGTCATGCCCTCGTGGCATGAAGTGTTAAAACCTTGTGTAACAAATCAAAGATATTTTCATAAACTGTGGTTTTACCTTCACAGGAAAAAATTTCAATGTACTTTAACCACAGTTTATGAAAAAAAATTTGGTTTATTATACCCGTTTTTTAATCCTTGTGTGAAGAGGACATAAAAACCTTGCTTAAAGCATAGCGCGGCTCCAGAGGATTCCCTACAAGGGGAATTTCCTCCTAAACTCCGGGTTTGGCTTGGCAAAGGCTAGTGGGCGCGATTTATGCATGCAAGACAAAACTGGAGTTCATGAGGAACGCCAACTTGTAGCCGCGCTATGCTTTAATAAACCTAAGTTTTTTATAAACTGTATTTAGTGTTTCACATGGAAAAGGTTTTAAGTCATTTGGCACTACCCTTAGTTCATAAAACCAAATTTGGTTAAACCACCTTATTCCCTTTCGCCGGAAGTTAGGCTTAGCTCGGGATTCATGGGGGTGAGTAACGGGAAGAAATTGGTCTGTCGTCCGCTACAGTACATATTTTTGGCTTTTGTAGCAGACGACAGACGAATTTCTTCCCGTTACTCACCCCCATGAATCCCGAGCTAAGCCTAACTTCCGGCGAAAGGGAATAAGTTGAATTATACCAGGTTTTTAAACTCGTCTAATACCCTCTTCAGACGAGGTGTACTGACAAATTATATTGAATCCTTATAGTGTGTAACTTTAATCACAGTTAATGAAACAACTTTGGTTAATTAATCGAGTTTTTTACATCTCATATTTGGTTAATTAATCGAGGTTTTTACATCTCGTCTGAAGAGGGTATAAATACCCTTTTCACAAGAGGTGTATAAACCTCGTTAAATAAACCTATATTCTGACGGGGTGTAAAAACCTAGTTTAATCTTGAATTAATTAAATATAACATATAATTTTTCGCAAAAAAATTTGTTCCTTCCACACCACAGTTGGCACGAAATCTCATTTCAAAAGCCTTTATTTATTTCGAAATTTAGTTTTCAATGGAGCGATATTTTACCGTCACCGGTGCGCATTCCACTGTGAATGTAAATTTCAACGGGGAACTCCCCGCCCTGGAAATGGGGCGAGGAAGGGGGCTTGGGCCCAGAAGAGGGCGTGGGCCCGGAAGGGGCCGCGGGGCTGGAAGGGGTCGTGCGGGCGGAAGGGGCCGCGAGGCCGTGGATCTTCAGCAGTCGGGCGTCGGGCGCGGCGAAAATCGTGGCCGTAGCGGCGGCATCGGCAAGAAACGCCGATGCAACCATTGCCAGCGCTACGGCCACCTGGCACGCAATTGCTGGGGTCGACATGGTATAGTACTTCATTCATTGCTAAACGATGTAAATTTTCAAATGCTATACGTACTCTTTAATTTTATTATTAATAAACAGGCCCACGAAGACAAAGAGGGGTGGGGCCGGCGGGCCCGCAAGTTGCGGCGGATGGGGCACCAGAGCCAACGGGCTCCCAGATTCCCGTGGCCACCGAGGCGCAGGTGGGGGCGGTGGAGTTCCAGGTGGGGGCGGTGGAGTCCCAGGTGGGGATGGAGGTCGAGGAGTCGGTGGGGGCGGCGGGGGCGGTGGGGTCCGCAGCCGAGGATGAAAAATTCATCCGGGATTTGGAAGAGGAGATGCATTCGTAAGTTCTACAGAGGGATTCTAACAAACTTTTATGACTAGTATTACCTGGGGGCATTTAAAATTATTATATTAAACTAAAAAAGTCGTTAAAATTAGTGTTGACAACAAAAATTTAAGGTCGGAGATAGGTGACCAATAGACCGTTCCTATAATGCAATAGGAAAAGTAAATAGCATTGAGTTGAGAAGTGGCAAGTTTCTCAAGTCAATGGTAAACAGCACAGTGGAAGGGCCGCCATATTACCCTAGCACCAAACGGTAGTGTGAGTCTTCTACACTCCCACGCGTAGCGAACACGAGCACCATCTAGCGTTGCCTCTTGGCGCTAGGGAACTCTCCTAATATGGCGGCCCGTCCTATCTGAGTTGGTTTCTCGGCAAGTATTTAAGGGAATGGTCTACATGGAAATTTTACCAAAAATAAATTTCTTGCTTATTTTGCCAATACTTTTTCTGCTGTATCTGATTTTAAAAGACGAAAGCTTTCCGCTAGTAGACAAAATAATGATATTATATCTTTAAAAGGGAGAATAAAATGGTCAGACAACCAAAAATAACTTCTAAATCATCAATAAAACTTACCCCAATTAATTATAATTTTTCAAAGTTTCAAAAGTTTGCTCTCGAAGCATAACTCAAATTTTCGAGAAAGGTTGACTGTGTTTTTTTTAAAGGGGGTGCTTTTAGTTTGCCTTTGCTTAGAGACAGCGTGCATTTTTAATTGCCTAAAATAGGTTTTTATAAAAATACAGTCGGTTTTCCTCAAAAATAAGAGATATTCTAATTTTGCGAGGCACTTAACGGTAAATAATTATTATGGAATTTATTTTGTCCATTCTTAGGCTTTGACAATCGACTTTTGAAACTGAAAAATAATATAAAATAAATTGAAATGGGAATTCTGAGGGTATCGGTGTATTGGAGTAGCTCATTGATACTGATTTATCGATGTTGTCATCGGTTGATGATGTAACTAGGCTTTGATAAAACGAATTGATACGATTTATTTTACTTTTCGTCAACACAAAAACCACTAAAAACATTTACAACGAAATTAATAGAGAAACTCTAAGGAAAAACCTACCTTACCAATTTACCAAGTAGTTAAGCCTATGACAAGGGCAGTAGCCCTAACTTGAAAAGAGTTGATTTTGCTTTATAATAAATTATATATTTCTCTCTCTCTCTTTAAGGAGAAAATCTATTAAAGTTGCTTACCATTTATTTTCTTTTATCTTGAACATTAATAATTTAATTTACTTGAAAAAGTAAATAATAATGCCCTACCGTATAATTAAACTGTATTTTTTTTACACTCTCGGCATTTTTCGTTCGTGACGCTGGAGCGCATGACTTAAATAAGTTAACCAATCATATTCCAGCATTAAATTAAAGGGCTCCTTCGGACCCTTAGACACATGGCCCCGCGGATTTCCGAACCCCCCTACCTAGCCAGAGAGAGGGAGAGTACTGAGGAAGATCGTCTATGAAGAGGGGATGGAAATCCGCGGGGCCATGTGTCTAAGGGTCCGAAGGAGCCCTTTAAAAAAATATATTTTAGTTACCGCCGCCGCCGCAGAGTGTCGCATGGCCTTTTTTTCCCCATATGACGTAAAATACATAAATGCTGTGACGTCAGCAACAATCGGCCTAATTGCGGGAATTCAACAGTGACTCTATGTATCTCTATGGCTAAAGCTATGATCCCACGTTCTTAGTACATAAATCCGTTTTTGGTGAGGATTATTGATTAAGCTAATCGTGTTCGGTTGGCTTTCAAACAATTCTACAGGGCCGGTAGGCCCTTGTAGATATGACTTGATACTCTTTTGTAACGTTAAAGCAAAATTCACATGCTTTTACCAATTTTCCTATGGAGATTAACATGGGGTTTTTCGTAAAAACTAGAGCGAAGTTACTTTTCGGAATACTCTTAATTTAACAATTAAGTATTCAGGGTGTGCGATCGGCTAGTCTAATCAGAAGCAATTAAGTCTAAGTATGTTAATTTTACTTAATTACGGAAGTACGGCTCTTGAGTTAAACGTCAGGTTAACATGGTAGCTTGCGGATACCCATTTCTTCAATTTTCAACCAGATTGAGAGCAAGGGAGGGCCTAGGTTTGTGCCTGATAACAAGTTAAGTTGACATTTTCAGTTTGCTTCATGCTGTGGAAGTTGAACCAAAGAGCCTGTATCTTACGAAGATACAGCCTCCATGGTTGAACTTGTTTTTGAACAGTCGACGCTTGTTTAGTATTTTAGCGCCTTAAAATGTTTATTTCATTTTATAAATTTTCTGTAACACCCTTGCTAAGAAACACTTTGCTGTTAGGTCGAAATTTTGTTGAAAAAAGCAATCCAGTTATAAAACTAAAGGTAATTAATTTCATTATATTATTTGATATTGGTTTTTGGAAGACCAAGGCTTAGATTTCGTACGTTACTTCTCGACTCTCTCTCTGACTATCGGGAGTCGGGAGACGGCAGGAACCCCCAGCTCCAGAGCCTCCAGTGTCTAGTTTGGCTTAGGTAGGCTCTGATTTCTTGAACTGAAGGTTCACAGTTAAGGTTAATGTTAAAAATAGTGATGCTTCTTTAGGATAGCGAAGCGAAGGTATGTTTTAGAAAAAGAACTGCTACTTGAAGAACTTATCTTTAATTTATTTTAAAAGTATTTCAAAATTTCAGAAGCTCCGCAGCCGTTGCAATAACTGTTTTATAATGGTATTCAGGATAGTGTTGCTATGTGTGCGAGTGATAAAAAGTAAAGCCTTCCTAACGAATAGAGATGCGCCGATACCTATACTTGGCTAAACTGATATATTGGAATTGGTTTAAAGTGGTATTGGCCCATCGCTACCGATATTTGGCTAAACCAATATATTTTTATTGGTTTAAAGTTAACTAACAGATTAAGGTTGAAACTACACTTATCTTTCACCCAGACTCCGTTTTCCTATTTAATACTTACAATTATTTAAATTATCACTAGAAAGCATTTTTCCCAATATTCAAAAGGCGCAAAATTTAAAAGTTTGCGGTAATGAATGTTCCGCTAGGATCAAACGCTCTACTAAGCTTTGCGTTTAAGGAGAATTTCTTGTTCAACTTATGTAATAAACTGAATTAACTCTAGTAAGAGAGCTTAATAACTATAATTAACGTGAAATTAATCCAAAATAATAGTTTTTTGGTGACCTGTGACAACAATGACGGAAAAATTGTTATGAAATTTAAACACCCGCTAAAACATTTCCAAATCTCATACCAGAATACAATTAAATTTAATATTTTATTGCAACTCGTATTAAAGTAAATCAACACTAGATAAACATCAATATTTTTTGAAAAAGGTTTTAATATTGTTTCGGAAGTAAATAAAGATAAAAGACTCCATTTTCCTATTTAATACTTACAATTATTTAAATTATCACTAGAAAGCATTTTTCCCAATATTCAAAAGGCGCAAAATTTAAGTTTGTGGTAATGAATGTTCCCCTAGGATCAAACGTACTGTCAAACTGAAAGGCAATAGTGAATGTCAGCGGCAACACCAATTCACAATTCCAAATCAAAAATGGTTACATATTAGCAACTTTCTACGTTATTTTCACTCACAACTCAACATATTTGTAACCCTGCAATGAATGAAAGTCAAGGACCTAATTAGACTATCATTCGCTCTGCTGATTAGGAAGCCTCTAGTTTTTTTAGATTATTTTGATATAATTAGACTATTATTCGCTCTGCTGATTAGGAAGCCTCTAGTTTTTTAGATTATTTTGATATTGTATTTTTACCTTCTTATTTTCACTATGATGGGAGATTATGACAGGGCAGTAGGGGGATTTTGTATAATCTAGGAAACTTTTACCTTTGGTGATAGGTTTTACCATAGCCCACTCGATCACGCGCGTCACGACGCAAGCTTCTCGCGCTATAGAAGCCCGATCAAAGAATTCAGTTTACATGTATAAGCGCGACTTTTGAAAAAAAATCCAAGTCTGCGAAAATTAACATTACGTTCTATGGGAGGAGGTCGGTTTTTTGGCCAGATCCTCTGTCCTATTGATTCAAATGACCTGAAATTTTTATGAGACGTGAAGTTTGACGTGTTTTATTATTCTAAATAGGATTCAAGCTTCTAGAGTGGATATTTTTTTTTATAAAAATTATTTTCAAAATCAAAATGATGGGTTCAGTGCTAAAACTGACTATATCTTCGGATCTACTGGTCCAAATGTCCTGAAATTTTAATGAGAGGTGTGTTACAATCTATTCTATTATATTAAAAAGGATTCAAGCTTCTAGAGTGGATAACTATTTTAATTAAACTTGATTTCCAATGTCATAATTGTAAATTAAGTACTTAATGCACAATATCTTTGTATCTAATGGCCCAAATGTCCAGAAAATTTAATTAGAGGTGTGTTACAATCGATTATATTATATTAAAAAGGATTCAAGCTTTTGAATTCGATAGATTTTAAATTAAAATTAATTTCCTATGTCACAATTGTAAATTCAGTACTTACAGAAGTATATAATCATTCCGTTCTGGTACTTACAATTGTTTTCCACATTAAAAAACCAACCCCATTATATTTGTCCAAAACTTGCCTTTTAGGGAGTAATAGATTATAAAACCTAGACCTCTTGCACCAATTTTCTGAGATTTGTAAACGTGCAGAGGGGCAGATGTCACGAAAACCCTGGTGGTGATGCCCAGTTTACACCACCATTTTTGAAAGTTATCCTTACTTGTTGGGCGAGTTATTTAAAACATCAATCAATTAAAATATAAAGTTTATCGTCAAAATAAGAAATGATAGGATCTTCAAGAAAAGTTGACAAATCCTAAAACAAAGCTTCAAAACTAAGATCAAGCACCACGCAAGAAGCTTCAAAATGTCATTGAACAAGCAGAGGATCGCTTTTTCCGACCGACCTTTTTCAGTTAGTTTCTAAATCATGATTTTTCTATGTTTAATTCTTTGTTTTTGTAAAATGTGTGATATTTTCAATACATTTGAACTAAAATTGCGTTTACATAATAAAGTTCTTTTGCCAGAAACACAAGGGTTCGGCAAAATTGAAGAATAGCCCCTGCTCTTGTTTTTTTTTTGTTTTATTTTTGTTTTTTTCCGATGTAGTTTGATGTGAGAAAAAAATATGGTGCCAAAATTTTTCGGCGCTAATAAAGGGAAGTTTAAAAAAAATTGATTTTTAGAGTCCGAGTTTCAAAAATACGAACCTAACCTAATCTAACCAAGACAACGAAATAAATAAGGCAAATTTCTGGAAAAGGAGGTAGTTTATGGTTTTCTTGGTTGAAAACCATTTTCACATGTTTTTGTTATTTCCTTTTCCAAAAAAACCATATGCAATTATGCCAAAATTTCGGCCATTCAAAACTTGCCCCTATATCAAGGTTTTTTTTATTTTACCCTCCATTCAATAAAGCCGTGCTTTCGACAAGGCTAAATAAATATTATTAATTATTCGCCTTAATTATTGTTTGCGCAACTTTTAATGATATGCAATGGATATAGGAAGACGTAAGCTTTCTTTTGGTATATGATTTATTAAGTTTGGAAGAGCAGGGGCTATTCTTCAATTTAGCCAAGGGTTCTTCTGAACTTTCCCAAAATAGGTGTGTTTTAGGCTTTAGGGCCTATAATTTTGTTTAATTATAAGATTTTTAGAGTAATGTTAAGAAACACGTTTAATCTAGGAAAGGGAGAGAAAGTACTAAATTTTTTTTATAAAGCTAATTAGTTATGAATTTTTTAACCAGTTTTAGATATAATCGATTGTAACACACCTCTAATTAAATTTTCTGGACATTTGGGCCATTAGATACAAAGATATTGTGCATTAAGTACTTAATTTACATTTATGAAATTGAAAATTAAGTTTTATTAAATAATTAACAAACATAGAAGCTTGAATCCTTTTTAATATAATAGAATAGATTGTAACACACCTCTCATTAAAATTTCAGGACATTTGGACCAGTAGATCCGAAGATATAGTCAGTTTTAGCACTGAACCCATCATTTTGATTTTGAAAATAATTTTTATAAAAAAAAATATCCACTCTAGAAGCTTGAATCCTTTTTACAATAATAAAACACGTCAAACTTCACGTCTCATAAAAATTTCAGGTCATTTGAATCAATAGGACAGAGGATCTGGCCAAAAAACCGACCTCCTCCCATAGAACGTAATGTTAATTTTCGCAGACTTCGAATTTCCCGCCAAGAATCCAAAAGTTGCACTTTTTGGCCGTTTGAAGGGGCTTCTATAGCGCGAGCAGCTTGCGTCGTGACGCGCGTGATCGAGTGGGCTATGGTTTTACTTAGCTTTGTTTACTTATTGCTTACTATATCAGAATCAGAAGCAGAGGCCGGGAGTGTGGCGCACTCCTGTAAGCCAAGCTTCTGGGCGGCAAAGTTTGAGGGAATAAGACACATGTCGGCGATCCTACCCTATAGGTGCCGACTGCCCCGTGTCCGCCGGAGGTGACTTGACCCCCACACCCCTTCCGTCACCTCCCAAGTAAACCTCATTTCCTTCCCTGATTATTCACATACTGAAACCTGAATAATCGCATCCTTGTCGCGGACCCTTCTGGGACCCAATTTACATTGAAACCTCTTAAAAAAAAAAAAAAAAAAAAAAAAAAACTCAGAAGCAGAGGAGCGAGCGCCCGCGCTTGTGTTTGTCTAATGATTATATGAAAAGGAAAATTGTTGAGAAATGAAAATTTCCCTTCTACAAAATTTAAATTTCACTTGCAATTCAGTTTATTAAATCAGAAGGAAAAATTTACTTCAAATAATTACACTATCCATTATCCAGCAGAAATCTAGTTTAGTTTTGTTTGTTCTGCGAAAGATATATGTTTATCAATTTTTACCGTGAGAAGTCGCTTGAAACCGGACAAACTTGTTAAACCGCCAGTTTTAAAACCATTATGTGGTTTCTTCTAAATTCTAATTCAAGAAAAGCAATAAAAATATATCGGTTCCCAATTTTTTCCCTTATAGGCCTATGTTGCTTCAAACATTAAACTCTACTTTTATTAGCGAATAAACAATCTCTGCAGCATCTAACGCTTTCTCGCGGTTTTTTTTGGAAAACGTTCAGCTAGACCTATCAAAAAAAACCTGGTTAAATGGCAGGTTAGAGAGAATAATAATGCCGTAGTAAACCGGTGCATTGCTGATGCTTGCTGAACGCAGTCATTTCTTTTTTGGACGCGCAAAAACAAGTAAGTGGTTTTAATGCGGAGTTTCTAATTTTATTTCCATATTATTTCCAATTTAAAATTTAGTAACAAATTATATCATTTTATGCAGAGAATATCTTATTTTACACTCTGCACGCGATACATAGTTAATATATCTACTTTCAAATCCTTGAAAACGTTTTCTTGACCATATAGATAGATATTAAGCCTTGGCTAGTGCGCGTTGCTTACTTTGTCCGTTGCAGCTTAGCTATCTGAACTTTCTGAAGAGAGCATGAATCATGCCGCGTCATGCCCTCGTGGCATGAAGTGTTAAAACCTTGTGTAACAAATCAAAGATATTTTCATAAACTGTGGTTTTACCTTCACAGGAAAAAATTTCAATGTACTTTAACCACAGTTTATGAAAAAAAATTTGGTTTATTATACCCGTTTTTTAATCCTTGTGTGAAGAGGACATAAAAACCTTGCTTAAAGCATAGCGCGGCTCCAGAGGATTCCCTACAAGGGGAATTTCCTCCTAAACTCCGGGTTTGGCTTGGCAAAGGCTAGTGGGCGCGATTTATGCATGCAAGACAAAACTGGAGTTCATGAGGAACGCCAACTTGTAGCCGCGCTATGCTTTAATAAACCTAAGTTTTTTATAAACTGTATTTAGTGTTTCACATGGAAAAGGTTTTAAGTCATTTGGCACTACCCTTAGTTCATAAAACCAAATTTGGTTAAACCACCTTATTCCCTTTCGCCGGAAGTTAGGCTTAGCTCGGGATTCATGGGGGTGAGTAACGGGAAGAAATTGGTCTGTCGTCCGCTACAGTACATATTTTTGGCTTTTGTAGCAGACGACAGACGAATTTCTTCCCGTTACTCACCCCCATGAATCCCGAGCTAAGCCTAACTTCCGGCGAAAGGGAATAAGTTGAATTATACCAGGTTTTTAAACTCGTCTAATACCCTCTTCAGACGAGGTGTACTGACAAATTACATTGAATCCTTATAGTGTGTAACTTTAATCACAGTTAATGAAACAACTTTGGTTAATTAATCGAGGTTTTTACATCTCATATTTGGTTAATTAATCGAGGTTTTTACATCTCGTCTGAAGAGGGTATAAATACCCTTTTCACAAGAGGTGTATAAACCTCGTTAAATAAACCTATATTCTGACGGGGTGTAAAAACCTAGTTTAATCTTGAATTAATTAAATATAACATATAATTTTTCGCAAAAAAATTTGTTCCTTCCACACCACAGTTGGCACGAAATCTCATTTCAAAAGCCTTTATTTATTTCGAAATTTAGTTTTCAATGGAGCGATATTTTACCGTCACCGGTGCGCATTCCACTGTGAATGTAAATTTCAACGGGGAACTCCCCGCCCTGGAAATGGGGCGAGGAAGGGGGCTTGGGCCCAGAAGAGGGCGTGGGCCCGGAAGGGGCCGCGGGGCTGGAAGGGGTCGTGCGGGCGGAAGGGGCCGCGAGGCCGTGGATCTTCAGCAGTCGGGCGTCGGGCGCGGCGAAAATCGTGGCCGTAGCGGCGGCATCGGCAAGAAACGCCGATGCAACCATTGCCAGCGCTACGGCCACCTGGCACGCAATTGCTGGGGTCGACATGGTATAGTACTTCATTCATTGCTAAACGATGTAAATTTTCAAATGCTATACGTACTCTTTAATTTTATTATTAATAAACAGGCCCACGAAGACAAAGAGGGGTGGGGCCGGCGGGCCCGCAAGTTGCGGCGGATGGGGCACCAGAGCCAACGGGCTCCCAGATTCCCGTGGCCACCGAGGCGCAGGTGGGGGCGGTGGAGTTCCAGGTGGGGGCGGTGGAGTCCCAGGTGGGGATGGAGGTCGAGGAGTCGGTGGGGGCGGCGGGGGCGGTGGGGTCCGCAGCCGAGGATGAAAAATTCATCCGGGATTTGGAAGAGGAGATGCATTCGTAAGTTCTACAGAGGGATTCTAACAAACTTTTATGACTAGTATTACCTGGGGGCATTTAAAATTATTATATTAAACTAAAAAAGTCGTTAAAATTAGTGTTGACAACAAAAATTTAAGGTCGGAGATAGGTGACCAATAGACCGTTCCTATAATGCAATAGGAAAAGTAAATAGCATTGAGTTGAGAAGTGGCAAGTTTCTCAAGTCAATGGTAAACAGCACAGTGGAAGGGCCGCCATATTACCCTAGCACCAAACGGTAGTGTGAGTCTTCTACACTCCCACGCGTAGCGAACACGAGCACCATCTAGCGTTGCCTCTTGGCGCTAGGGAACTCTCCTAATATGGCGGCCCGTCCTATCTGAGTTGGTTTCTCGGCAAGTATTTAAGGGAATGGTCTACATGGAAATTTTACCAAAAATAAATTTCTTGCTTATTTTGCCAATACTTTTTCTGCTGTATCTGATTTTAAAAGACGAAAGCTTTCCGCTAGTAGACAAAATAATGATATTATATCTTTAAAAGGGAGAATAAAATGGTCAGACAACCAAAAATAACTTCTAAATCATCAATAAAACTTACCCCAATTAATTATAATTTTTCAAAGTTTCAAAAGTTTGCTCTCGAAGCATAACTCAAATTTTCGAGAAAGGTTGACTGTGTTTTTTTTAAAGGGGGTGCTTTTAGTTTGCCTTTGCTTAGAGACAGCGTGCATTTTTAATTGCATAAAATAGGTTTTTATAAAAATACAGTCGGTTTTCCTCAAAAATAAGAGATATTCTAATTTTGCGAGGCACTTAACGGTAAATAATTATTATGGAATTTATTTTGTCCATTCTTAGGCTTTGACAATCGACTTTTGAAACTGAAAAATAATATAAAATAAATTGACAGTAGAATTTGGTGCAAATTTTATCTATGATTTTGATGTTATTTAACAAATATAAATTTAACAAAACAATGGTTTCATGATCAGTTCATTCACCCCTTAACAACCTTTAAACAGTTAGTCTTTTAATTTTGAAACGTGTGCATAAATTGTTTGATAATTTTGCCTTGGACTATGCAAATTTTTAATAATATATAAATTTTACTGCAGGGTTGCAATCAACAAAGAATAATTTTTTTAATGATATTTTTTTTTAATTTTCATAATTTTGTAAAACAAAAATTTTATTTCACATTATTAGAGTTTTTTTTTTCACTATTATAATTTTTTCCAATTGTTTTTTTTTCTTTTCATAAAAAAATACTTAATTTTCATTTTTAATTATTATAAAGATTTTTTCCCCAATAAAAGAGCTATTGGAAAACAAAGGAATAATTTATTTAAGTCATGAGGGCTAGGGTTGTGAAGTCACAGGGGCCTTTTATAAAATTTCCCTCCAAGATGCATCTTTGAAGCATTTGGGAAAAAGTGCAATTAAAATAAATAATGTGTTATTTATGTAACTATAACAAATAAATGCATTCATATAATAACTACATGTAACCGAGGGCGGTTAAACCTTATGCCATACTTTACTTTTTATTCACGTCATTAATCAATAGCAATTTACATCATAGTTTTCATTTATGTGATAATTTTTATACCAAACCTAACCTAACCTAACCTTAGTCATGAGGGCTAGGGTTGTGAAGTCACAGGGGCCTTTTATAAAATTTCCCTCCAAGATGCATCTTTGAAGCATTTGGGAAAAAGTGCAATTAAAATAAATAACGTGTTATTTATGTAACTATAACAAATAAATGCATTCATATAATAACTATATGTAACCGAGGGCGGTTAAACCTTATGCCATACTTTACTTTTTATTCACGTCATTAATCAATAGCAATTTACATCATAGTTTTCATTTATGTGATAATTTTTATACCAAACCTAACCTATCCTAACCTAACCTTTAATATGAAGGGTAAAATATAGAAAAACATGGAAAATATACATTTTAATTAATTCCCGCACCTTAATTTTAACTAATTATCCTATAACTTTACTTTTTATTCACGTCATTAATCAATAGCAATTTACATCATAGTTTTCATTTATGTGATAATTTTTATACCAAACCTAACCTAACCTTTAATATGAAGGGTAAAATATAGAAAAACATGGAAAATATACATTTTAATTAATTTCCGCACCTTAATTTTAACCAATTATCCTATAATTAACCTTGAATAAACGATATTTTTTGAATGCGCGAGCTAAAGTAAAGTTTAGCCGTTAACGTTGCAAAAGTCCAGCGTTAACTTAAACATGATCTGGAAAATATGTTAACGAATGATCTTGTCACCCACTATGGCTAGAATTTCAATAATTAAATGGAATACTCACAATATTCACAACAATTTAGGAGGATAAGCAGACGCCAACGTGAATATAGCAAAAAAGTAACACTGTATATCACAATCACAATTCACAAAGCGGTTTAACATTGTAAATTCTGCGCAAATGTAAAAATAATCGTTGCCAAACTTACTGCCAACCACAGAGGCATAAGACCCTATTTAAGCTGGTTACTGCCACTATCCTTGACTCAAAACGGGTAGTAATGAAATTTTTTTTCAAACTATGGATCTTGAAAGAACTTCAGTGCGAATAAACCGATAATACAGAGTTTAAGTACGAATGTGCTATCAACTGTTTGTTTGTACAATAAGAGCGTCACATGAAACATACTGTACGGAGCAGAATATTGACCGAAGATGGTTAATAAAATAATGCCGTTTTAAATCTCCCACCATGGAGCAACCTGCCATAGAGTATAAACACCAGCTTGGAGAAGATCGGTAGCAACTTGACCAGCTGAAATTTTCCATCGAGTAAGGAGGATGATGGGCCTGGACTACTGGAGGGGAAAACGTGCACAGGTGGTTGCGTGATCGAGTTGGCTATGGCTAAGTAGGCCCCAGCGAGTGCGACTGCTACAAATAAATTTTTTCCGTCTCAATGTTTTGGTCTACATTTGAGCTGAACTGAACTGGATGTGAAGTTCCTCCGATCACGGCACGCGTGCTTCTAATTCAGACAAAGACATTCACTTCACTCGTGAAAGCTTATAGGTAAGCCTAATTACATTTTTATGAGTTTTGGGTTTTCTAATTTTCAGCTGTGAAGTTTGCTGAGCATCGTTTCAGTTCGCTTGGGTTTGACGCTTTTCTAAAAGCGGACTAAGCTGTACATTGCAAATTCTTAGCGTCTTTTTAAAGGTAAGAAAATATTTCTTGCTTCATTGTTTGTATTTGTGTTTGTGTTTATGTGTGAGAGACCTTTTTTCGTGGTCCAACAGAGAGACCTTTTTTCGTGGTCCAACAGAGAGACCTTTTTTCGTGGTCCAACAGAGAGACCTTTTTTCGTGGTCCAACAGAGAGACCTTTTTTCGTGGTCCAACAGAGAGACCTTTTTTCGTGGTCCAACAGAGAGACCTTTTTTCGTGGTCCAACAGAGAGACCTTTTTTCGTGGTCCAACAGAGAGACCTTTTTTCGTGGTTCAACAGAGAGACCTTTTTTCGTGGTCCAACAGAGAAACCTTTTTCCGTGGTTCTACAGAGAGACCTTTTTTCGTGGTTCAACAGAGAGGGAGTCCTTTCTTGCTTTAAAAGAAGCCTTTCTAACACTGAAAGAGAACTAAAATGGTTTCGCTACGTGCTAAGAAACAAAAAAAGCATTTACAATATTTAAAGCGAATTGCGTTGAAAGACCAAGCTCAGGCTAGGGTAAATAAGATTTTGGAAAACTCAGTATCAAACCGAGTTAGGTGTAAAAGGTACTATTTAAAAAAAAACAGCTCTCTCAGAGTAAAAAATCGAGTGATGGACGTAATCGTAGGTCTTTATTGACAAGTACAACAAAAATTGGAAAGGTTTTGCAGGCCCCTAAAATATGTGGCACTTCGCGACAAAGCAAAGGTGGTGCGAATCCTGCCAACTATTATGTTAAAAAAATCTCCTTTAACAAAGGAATTTTTAAAACAAAAAATAGAAAGATGATTGCCGAAAGTTTCAAGAGGTTTTTGATCACGCGACTTACGGAACGTTTGCTGTCAACAAAAACTTCTGCTAATTCGTGTAAAAAGCAAAGTTCCAAATTTACATCCCACAAACTCCAATGCCAGTTGCTATCTGGAAAAACATTTCACTTAAAAAGGCAAATATATTCGGCCTTCCAGGCAAGACGTTCGTTACTTATTGAAGATTTCAAAAGTTTTGCCAAGAAAGTGCAAGAAATTGGATTGGTAGATAGTGACAATTTTATCAAAGTCATTGGAGGAAAAAGGCTTCACAATAGTCTCGAAGAAGCTTTCTATGACGAGACAACATACTTTACTTTGGGGAATGATGACAGAATTTTAAAAAACGAGGACCACGAAACACGTTTTGAAAAGATTTTGCAGTTCGACGAAAATGGTCTTCTAATAAAGGTGCTACGAGAAAGCTCTCGTAGCGGCGAAAATGTTAATGAATTATGGGTTGATGAAACTGGTAATTTTATTGACCAGAAAGGACTGAACAGAGGCATTGAACGCTGCTTGCAAGTTAATGATTTCGGTGTTGTCACCAATCTATTCAAGGCAGTAGAAAACGTTTCCAAGGACAAAAATCCCAAAGCGAATATCGTAATTAACGAATCTGGGTTTATTGAAACCAAAGATAAAGCTTCGTATTGGGAATGCAGTGACATTTGCAACGTTAGAGAGCGGACTATTTTTAAAGTCATAGCTTTCATTAATCAGGTGGCAAAGGCCAGTGATAGCGTCTTAAATGAACTTTTGAGTTCTGATTATGACGTTTGCTCCTACAAAAATAAGTTTTGCCAGAAATCCGTTGTCAAATTGCCATCGGAAGATTCAGATTTTCAAGTGCAAGTTCTTCCGTATCTTGGTCATTTCTTATATTGCTCTGAAAGCGAGGAATGCCAAAGTTACTTGCGAGCCTTCAGAGAGCTGGCTTCGCATTACTCGGGGATCAGAACAATTTTGAGTAAACTCTACTCTGTTCGAGCGTTGCTTAACGCTTTATCAACATTGACTGATGAGATAGATCATGGTGATTTCGAATCTCTTCAAAATGTTATACCCAAAATGAGAAAAATTGTTGAGGCACGTGGCTTGAAAATGTCGAATGCGGAAAACGAGGCGGCGAAAGGCGATGAAAGTGATATAAGGCCTTGTCTCGATGAGAGTGAAATCTTGGCTTTCTACAATAAACAATTTGCTAGAGCTGAGCGTGATATTAATGAATTTCACGACACATCTTGCGATTGTTGCGCTAGATTATTAAAAAATTCAGATTTGAGGACCGTGGAAAAACTGGGATGCAGTTCAGTTTTTGACAACCACGCCTTTCTCATTTTAAGAGCTGGTTTGCTATTGAAAAATCCTGACTTTAGAGAAATGGACATGCTTTTATGCCCTTATTGTTCTAAAGAGTTGCGAAAGGGAAAAATTCCAATTAGATGTTTCCTCAACGGCTTGGGAGTTGACGTCCCTCCAACAGAAGTCACGAGTTTGAACATGTTTGAAAAGGCCTTAATTCAGCTTGTGAAAGCATTTCACACTGTGGTCCGGTTAGGTACCAAAACTAATTCCAACATGCAGTTTGGTGCGGTGAAAGCTTTGAAAGGTAGAATCATATACTTGCCAATTCCAGTCCAAAAAAATTTGGATATGATACCAGCATCACTGCCTAAAGATCACGAATTGCACGTCTTGGTTAATGGTCTGCCCACTAGTGACAAAAAGGTTTGGCAAAAAATTGTTCGCCTTGATGCTTTGAAAAAGGCCGTCGCTGAGCTGAAAAAAATTAATCCCCTGTACAAAGACATTGATATTACTCAGATCAATGAGGATTATATTTATGGCACCGAGGAGAGTAACGGAACTATTGAACACGAAAATTCATTAACTCCCGATGAATTAATTTCGAAAACGGATCCGCTGGCGCTGTTAAACAACCTCGACGAGGTCAATACAATCGGCTTCACTACAATTGCAAAAAATCCACGGAATCGCACCAAATCGATATCGATGTTATCAATGATGGTGTGATCGAATCAAATCTTTCGCCAGACGACCGTTATAAAATTTTAACTCAACCTGAGGCACTGTTGCGAAAACTCTCAAAAGATGAAGTGAATGAGCTGTACGATCACTATACAATTCACCCGGTGAATGTTCAGCCGTCAAAAGATTTGTTGGCTTCTTTCCAAATGAAGCGTGTCGAAGCCGAGCCTATCAGTAATTGGGACAAAAATCTAGAATACATGTCATTCGTGCACTTGTTCCCAATGGCTCGCTATGGCAAGCACGACGAAAGACCGTTTGGGAAAATAACGGAAACTGAATACCGACTTTCTCGTCTTTTGAACGCGAATCCAATGTTTAGACGAGATTATACGTTCATGTTCCATTTATACCAAGAGGCCGAAATGAAATCAATAAACAGTAGTTTGAATTACGTTCTACGAGTGAAAAAACCCATGAACGTATCTGTCAATAATTTCGTGAATCAAGTTGAATCTCGAGACTCCGAGCTCGAGAGTAATTTAGCGACTTTCATGGGCCACATTCGAGGAACTAAGGATTATTGGTATAAAGTTCTCAAATGTGTTTTGGCCATGATTAGAGAGTATGGCCCACCTACTTGGCTTTTAACCTTTAATCCGGCCGAATACGATGACATTGAACTTCACGACCACCTACGACGAGTGAATGCTGACGTGCCAGGGATCGAATCTATGTCGGTGGCTGAACTATTAAATTTGGATCCACTTAGCGTCAGTTTGCATTTTCACAACAAAGTGAGGTCGCTACTTAACAACTTTGTGCTATGTAAAGAAAATCCGGTTCTTGGACCGATAGCGCATCATTTTGTGCGCGTCGAGTACCAATCTCGCGGCTTGGCGCATTACCATTGGTTGTTGTGGGCTGAGGAAGCTCCCATGATTGGTTCCTGTTCGGCAATAGCTATTTTGGAGTACGTGCAAAAGTATGTCACGTGTTCAATCCCAAAAGCTGCTGAAAGTCCAGAACTTTACCGGCTAATAAAAAATTTCAAACACATAAATGTTGCAGCAGTTGCTACCGAAAGGTTAAGAGAGGAAATAAGGAGCTCAAAGTGTGTCGCTACGGTTTTCCTCGAAACGTAACAAACGTTGCGACTTTGAACTCTGTTGAATCAGTTACGCGTCATCGTAAAATGAAACGAGGCCAAAAACGTCTGTACGATTTGCCCAGAAATGAAAACGAAGTTTTTATCAATGACTACAATCCGGCATTACTTTTGGCTTTGAAAGCCAATATGGATTTGCAGTTTGTCGCCGATTCCTCGGATCAAGTGGCGATATACGTCACATCGTACGTGACAAAGGGAGATCGGGCTGAAATGGATCAGTGTTTCGCTGAGTTGGCACACGAAAGCTTGTCAAAAAGATTGTTCGCTTATGGACTGAAATCTTTCACAAATAAGTCGGTCGGAATTTACGAAGCTTTGGACATGATGTTGGGTCAGAATTTGTATCAAAAGTCTGACAGCACCAAGTTTATTAACACTAACGTGAAAGAAAACCGATCCAAAGTTTTGAAATGTTACAAGGATCTTGCACGCTTGAGGGAAATTGATCCTGAAAGCGAAGACATTTGCCAAAAAGGGTTTGTGGACGACAAGTATCCCAACAGACCCGATAGCTTGGAAGATTTAAGCTTGCGAGAGTTCGGACGGTTTTACGATTACGTAAAGTACTCGGAGGGAGCTAAAAAATCTGAAAATGTAATCGAGTTGAAAAATAATCTCGGTTTCATGAGAAAGAGGATTAAGCCCTACCATGAGTGAATCATATACTAGCTCCCTATAAGTTACTCAGCCGCACTGGCCTAATGTATCCAGCATTTTCTTCCCGCCAAAAATTTGTTACCTATATGCGACCCCCAGTGAGAGAAAATAACACTACTCTCGGCGCTTACGTATTTCCGGTTAAAAAACCGGAAAAGGGGATCAACCAATGAAACTTTTAACTGTAAGGTAGTTAGTATAAGCAGACGACGTTTTAGAAATGTTGTGATTGCTTGCGGACGGTTCACAGTCGTATTTAATCTTTGAAATTATTTTAATGGGTTAAGGTTGGCGCAATAGGAAGTTTTATTTTTTCGCATTAAAATGGCAGAATTTTGGATATTTTTTGACAAAGCCCAAATGAAAGAAACTCATTTAAATTCAGAGCGTTGCCTACGGAATAATTTATATTCCGTAGGCAACCTTCAGTGGCAGGAACTATTTATGGTGAGAGAACCAAACTTTATCAAAAAATAAGAAAAACAACAACTTAATAGTTATCTCGAAAACCTTGATAAACTTTTTAATAATGCGTCTAAAGAACTAATAGAAAAACTTAAAGAAAGGCCCAACCCATTTTTAACGAAGCCTGTTGTGAGACCCAAATTAATTTTAAATAAGCCAAAGAATGAATGTGACGCATAGAAACCAAAACCTCCAAAAGCGTTTATACCATTTGAAACTATCGTCACTTTCAAGTTCTCAATATATTAATTTCAAAGCCCTAAGAGAGGGCGCCGTCTACTATCACTTTCACCCGCCTCCCCTCCTCTCGACTATTCGGAAGAAAATGCTGGATACATTAGGCCAGTGTGACTGAGTAACTTATAGGGAGCTAGTATATGATTCACTCATGGCCCTACATAATAGAACATTACGTTCACGACCCAATAGAGGAACCAGAAAAGTACTGCCACGCTCTACTAATTCTGTTCAAACCATGGCGAAACGAGACTGAGTTATTGGGCGAGTTTGCAACGTTCGCTGAAGCTTTCGAAAGCTCATTATCAACGCTAAAACCCATGAGAGAATACCACGAGAAATTCTCGGTATCCAAAGAAGTTCTAAAGAAGCGCAAAGCCTCCGAAAAAGCTAAAGAGATTGCCGCGATTTCGGATGCAGAAAGCTATGACGATGAAAATGCCCTTCAAGGGAAAGAAATCGTCGTTGAAACAGAAAATGCGATGCATGATGTCGAAGCCGCTATGGAAATTGATTTCGAGGGCACGGCACTAGACCAAGTTGCCTTACTCAACAATGATCAAAAAAGGGTTTATGACAAAGTCATGGATCACTTCACTCAAGAGGGAGGGAAAATTGAGAATTTCTGCCACTTTGTATCTGGTCCGGGCGGCACTGGAAAGTCCTTTCTTATTGCTACTATCGCCAACGCCGTTAGACGTCACTTTAAAAATGCCGGTAGCGTCGCGATAGCCGCTCCCACGGGCTTGGCAGCCCTAAATGTCAACGGCGTAACGTTGTACAGATTACTTATGTTGCCAGTAGAACATGGGCGTACCGCGGAATACCATTCCCTCAATTCCGAAAACATTTCCATTATGAAACAAACTCTGGGAAATTTGAAACTCTTGATTGTCGATGAGATTTCTATGGTGTCTTCGGTACTACTAACTTACGTTCATTTGAGGCTAAATGAATTTTGGGAAATGAACAAGCCTTTCGGCGGTGTGGTTTGCGTTCTTGTTTTTGGAGATTTCTTCCAATTGCCGCCTGTACAGGGTAATCCTGCGTTTTTAAAAGTCACTTCCCAGGAAGCTAGACTAAGATTTAATAGCATTGGAGGCACTGATCTTTGGAAGTATTTCCGATACGATGAGCTAACGCAAAACGTTCGTCAGGCGGACGACCGAGTTTATGGCGACCTTCTTAACCGAATTAGAGTCGGAACTGTTACGAAAGATGACGTTTCAACCTTAGAAAGTAGACTAGTTACGGGAGGGAACAAAATTCAGGTGGCTATGAATCTTTTCCTCAAGCTGGTTAAAGAAGGATTTCATCCCATCTGTTTGATGCCGAAATTGGCCATGTGCGATAAATTCAACATAAAAATGCTAGAGGAAAGCCGACAAAAAGTTGAATGCGTTCAATGCGAAGACAAACTCGTTGATTACGACAAAAAAATTACCAAAAACATTGTCAGGAGACTGAAAATGTTAGACAATGAGCCGTCAAAAACTGGAGGTCTAGAGAGCAAGCTGTCTCTGCGTTGGATCTCGAATAATGGTTAGGAGAAACATCAATTTCGAAGAAGGTGTTATTAACGGCACCATGGCCATTATAACGGGATTCCAAAAGAACGACAGTGGGAACATCACTGGTATCCGTAACAGAGTAGATCGGGAACCAAGCGACGAGAACAATAAGCCCGACTTTTTAGTCGAGAAAATGAGCGTCAAGTTCTTGCTAATGACCAATTTATACGTCAAACGAACGCAATTTCCGGTAATCTTGGCATATGCCATTACTATACACAAAAGCCAGGGAATGAGTTTAAAATGCGCAATTATGGATTTGGGATCAAATTTATTTGGAACTGGCATGGCCTACGTCGCTTTATCGCGAGTGACTTCCTTGGCCGGTCTCCATCTCTTGCAATTAGACCCGAATAAAATTACGGCAGATGGACGAGCCATTGCGGAGTATAACAGGCTGCGTCAAAAACACAGACCTGATCTTCCACTTATAGAAATAGTCGGGTCGGAAGGAAAGAGAGGTACAAAAAGGCCGACGTCGAGGTGTATTTTAGAAGTTGAAGGAGAGAGATCTGATGAAACGTTAAAAGAAAAACCAAATAAAAAGATCAGACTAGGTCTTCAGAGCATAGACATTTTTCCCTTGAAGGGATTTCAAAATGGAGATGGAGTAACGTGCTACGCAAATAGCGTTTTGCTGATTCCGGAATTAAGGAACATTATTAAAGAGCACAAAGGATCATTGAGCGATAAGCCCATTTTGACTTGCCTTCGTAACACTATTGAGCATGTTGAAAATTCCAATGAGAGTTTCAGCGACGATGGTTTCAATTTGCGAACGGCTGTTGGGTTGCCTTTTACCCACAACGAACAGCAAGATGCTAGTGAATTCTTATGGGTTCTCTTGCCAAGACTTTGCGAAGAAATGGAAACTCCTGACTCTAACGCTCTGCGGGAACTATTATGGACAAAGTCGCAAAACGTTACCAAATGCCCCAGCTGTCACCTGGAAAAAAGTTCTGGAAACTTTATCCAAAGCTGCATCTTCACTCTTCCTTTGCCAAACCTCTGTAAAATTGATTGGAAACTATTAGTCGAAAGGATGAGACCAACAATGATGCCATGCGAAACTTGTAAACGCAGAGAAATTGATGAACGTGATGTATTGATTTCAGCCGGTAAGTACGTATTTCTGTGGTTTCCAAGAGATACTGTAGTAAATGGTCACCCAATTAAGATTTTAACCAAAATATCCGGATTCGAAAATCAGAAAGTGGTTTTAAACCACAGGGTTTACAAAACTAGGAGCGTGATCATTCATAAAGGTTCTTCTTTAAACCAAGGTCACTATCTAAACTTTATTCGAAAAGATAACAGCTGGTACGAGGTTAGTGACACAACAATCACCAAGCGAGACAGATTCGTCAGTAACTTGACTGACGTCTCAATCATCCTTCTAGAGAAAGTCTCTCTTTTTTTAAAGAGAACCCAGCAAAACTGGCTTTGTTCAGAGTGATCAATAAAAAGTGGTAAATTAAGGAAACATAGGAAATTTGCCCTTGAAATATACGCAGATATTGGTGTAAAATGTTACCGAGAAAATAATGAAATTGCAGGGGAAAAACTTGGGAGAAATTGTGGGGAAAAAACTAGGAAGAAATTGTAGGGAAAAAACTAGAAAGCAATTGTTGAAAAATAACGGAGATATAAAGGAAAATATAAATTATCTAGCAAATACTCCTTTCAAATATTAAGTAGGAACTTTATTATAATTTCATGGTTTCTGAGTTCAACAAAACTAATCAAAATCAAATGTTTTAACTTCACTATTGCGAGTTAAATTCCAGCAATTTTGAAATTCATCCAAGATACAGGAAATAGTTATAGTTATTTAGAAGTTATATACAAACCCCCAAGAAACTAATTCCCTGGCGACTATTGCTATTGCTAAATATTCCCCGCAAACGAAGAACGCTTAGGAATATTCCAAAATGTAACTTTTCCGTTTTAATTTCAATATATCATTAACATAGTTCGCAAAATCACCAGCGCCAATTAAATCTAGGAACATTAAATTATATAATGCTGCCAAACAAAACAAGGGGATCTAGCTCATAATTAAGCCATATCACTTGTGATCTCTCGCCATCCCTGATTCAATAAATTTTCTCTTACTGAAATATCCTCTAGTATACGGGTGAATGGGGGGGGCGGGTATTTTTCCTTTGCCTGCGATGCAACGTGGATCACACTTGTCTAAGGCCATACTTAATTCCGTTAAAAAGATACTATGGCCATAATCTTCCAAGCACGCGCCTAGACAATCCTCTTTAGGCTCTTTCCCTCTGACCGCTTCAATCTCTTTTTCCTCTCTCTTGAGGCTGATTTAGCACCGTTAAAAGTATTATAGACATCGTCTTCAAGCTCTTCTACTCATGATGCATTCCTCAAAAATTCTCCTTGATATATGTATAGAGTGTACACAACAAATAAAAAATTTTATTCTACATTTCAAATACTGTCATTTTTAAACTAACTTCATATATAAAGTACAACGTTATATATATACTTATCGAAAACTATGTTATTGGATATGAGTTCATATAATTAACGATACTTAAGTACTTATGTATGTCATTACAAAAAACATGAAATTATTCAAATTTTAATTACATTAAGACTGAAGGGACAGATATTATAAAAAAACGTCTTGGTTTGGACCAAGGCCGAAAAAACAAACGATATGTCTGAGGTATATCAATTGACTGAAGTTTCAGATATTGCAATTTCTTTTTAAATTATTTTTATTCCTTTAATCCTTAATCAATATTTGATTCAATCAAGTGATTTTTACTGTTAATCGATCTATTCCCTCTAAATTAATTTAAAAAATTACATATCTACGCTTTTTCAAGAATAATTCCATTTTCCGAAAACATTTTATCATGAAATTAATTATTTTGAAGGGATTTCGTGTCGATACTCTTTAACTTCTAAGCAACGGACAGTTTTAATTCTTGCTGCCTTGACAAATTTTCAAGTTTGCACCAAAATAGTTTAAATCTGTTGTAAGTTGCTGAGAAATTATGATAAAGAATTTATTTTGCTCAAACTAATTTATAAACTTATGTCGTCTACTTAAGACAAAGCAACAACCTCGGTCCTGTGTGGTTTCTTTTAATAGGTAGCTCTCATTTTATGCACTGGAAAAATATGATATCGGTATAAATATAACCAAAGGAAAGGGTAAAGTCTACATAAAAAGAAATACTTCTCAGTTCCAATGACTTGTTATTTCCTGAGGAAGTAAAATGGTTGAACACATCATACCTTACCAGTTCTGCCAAGGACCGATCATACAGAAATTACATAAGGAGAAACTAAAACACAGGGGCGATGCCGCAATTGGGGTCTTCTCCCTCTCGCCTAGAAGCACCGCTATAGGCAGTGCGAGTTGACTTGCCTCCCGCCTGTAGTGAACTTTGGCACCGTCTGGCGATGGCCCTTGGTGCAAGGAAGAATACCCCAATGGTCGCCTCGAACCTGTGTGTTTTCCGAAATGGTCTCTACGCCTGATAAAATGATTACGCGTAATACGTAACCGGTGTACAAGTTGCACCAACAATGTAGTAAGGGGTTCCAAATCTAGATTGAGTTTTGGCCAAGAAGCTTTGAAGTTCGGAGATGGAAACTGCAGTGCAACCTTTCTTTCATAGTCGCGACAAAAAAATGTAACATTTCGATATTCGAAGTTAAATGTATAAATTCGCGCCCCCAATATATGCATCCACTATTAAATATTTACATTTTCCTTTCGATTTATATCAAAGATCGCTTCTTCTTTTTAGACACTTCGTATAATAATTCAAATATTCAATATTCATCCCCCAACACGTACTCCCTTCAAAATAATTAATTTCATGATAAAATGTTTTCGGAAAATGGAATTATTCTTGAAAAAGCGTAGATATGTAATTTTTTAAATTAATTTAGAGGGAATAGATCGATTAACAGTAAAAATCACTTGATTGAATCAAATATTGATTAAGGATTAAAGGAATAAAAATAATTTAAAAAGAAATTGCAATATCTGAAACTTCAGTCAATTGATATACCTCAGACATATCGTTTGTTTTTTCGGCCTTGTTCCAAACCAAGACGTTTTTTTATAATGATTCTGTTGTGTTTGTTCCATGTAGTTATACGTTAATTATAAAGTGAACTAACAAACTAGTTAAAGTAATTAGAAAAGGTTGAGTTTATTTGTATACGTGTTTACAGTGCAAGCCCCAGCTCAGAAGTGAGGATATTCTTCTCTCACTCTATGTTCTACCCTCCCATGCCCCTGGCGCCCTCTAGCCTCTAGTGGCGTGTTTGATTGCTAACAACACTTCCCCCTCTTTTTTTGTGTTTGTCTCGTTGGAGTCTGTTATATCCGATATCGTTCTGGTATCTTCCGTTCTCGTTGTGGACGTGTATGTCTGTTCTGAGGAATGGAGGGGGATGCTATCTGCGTTTCTGGGTTGCTAGTTTGGTCAGTGGGTGGCTGCTGCGCTGTTAAGTCCTGTTGCGTTGCCGGGGTTTACGGTTCAGGTGCAGTCAATACTGGAACGGTTTGTTGCGGTGGTCTTGTCGCAGGGTTGGTCATTGGTATAGCTGGAAACGTCAGTTGATGTTGGCTTACCGCGCCCAGATGGTGTGGCATGCTCTTCGGTCCTGCGGGAGGGAATAAGAGTTCTTCTCGTTCCGGTATTCTTCGCCGGATTTGATTCATGTGTCTGCGAATCATCCCTAACGGAGTGTCGACCTCGAACATTGCTTGACCAAGCGTCTTCATGATCGTCCCTTTAATCCATTTGTCTCCCAGGCCGAAGTTTCTTGCGTAAACTTGGTCCGTGATAGCGTATCTGTTTTTCCCGGGGTCCGGGTTGCACGCTGAATCTGGGTTTCTCGTATGTCCAGAGTTGCTTGATTTCCTTGGATCGCATATGTCCAGTCTGGAAAGGATGGAACGACCCAACATTAACTCCGCCGGGGAACTTCCTGAAATGTTGGGTGTCCTTCGGTAGTTTAGGAGGATCCTTGCCAACCTGGTGTCGAGAGTACCAGTACGGAAATTGTGAAGGCCAGCGTTTATTGCGTCGATAGCTTCGCTTGTTCCTCCGCTTATTTTCCTTAGGGCCTCCTTTACCGTGCGTACCGTTCGTTCCGCTTGTCCGTTGCTTGCCGGATGGTACGGCGCAGTTCTAAGATGTGTGATGCCATTTTGTTCGGTGAATTCTTGGAACTGTTTGCTTGTAAAGCAGGTACCGTTGTCGGTCACGAGAGTAGGCATTATTCCGTAGCGGGATATGGGTTGGCGTAGAGCGCGGATGACGGCGTCCGTAGAGGTGTTGGCGGTGACATCTAGCTCTATCCACTTGCTGCGTGCGTCGACCGTGACCATTATGTATTTGTTTTCGATCGGCCCGGCGAAATCGACGTGAACCCTTTTCCACGGCCCTGTAGGTCTTGGCCATGCTTGGTATTGGCGCTTAGGCATGGATACCTCGTTTTGGCATATCTCACACTCCCTTGCCGTGCTTTCGATGTCCGAATTTATTTCTGGCCACCAGATTCTTGATCTGGCAGCATTTTTCATCGCCACAATTCCTTGGTGGAAGCTGTGTAACTCGGCGATCATTTCCTGTTGGCATTCCTTTGGAATTATCACCCTATTACCGCGGAGTAGTATGTTGTTGAAGTTTGATAGTTCTGCTCTGACGCCGTAATATGGTTCGATGCCAGATGTGATTGGTCCTTTCCGTGGAGGCCAACCCTCTCGCATATGTTTGGCAACCCGCTGCAATTCGGGATCCTTAATCGTGGAATCTTCCAACTGGCGAGTGGTCAGCGGACCTTGATTGATGTCCTTGAGAAGAAGGACGTACTCCATGGGCACGGGCGTTGTCGTTATTGTTGAAGGAAGCGGAAGTCGACTGAGGGCATCAGCGTTTCCGTTCAACGAACCCTTTTTGAATTTTATGTCGTAATTGTACGCCGACAACATGAGCGCCCAGCGCTGAATGCGCGCCGCTGCCATTGGGAGGATTTGCTTATTAGCACCGAGCAAAGATACCAAAGGTTGGTGGTCCGTGTGCAAAGTAAATTTCTTGCCATACAAGTAGTCCCGGAACTTCTGGACTCCGAAGACTATCCCCAGAGCTTCCTTTTCGAGTTGAGAGTAGTTTCTCTCCGCCTTAGTGAGGCTTCTTGAAGCGAAGGCGATTGGCTGGTCTATCCCCTCGTGGTTGAGATGCGAAATAACGGCACCCACGCCTACGGGCGAGGCATCTGTGGCGAGGTGTACCTCTTTGGTGATATCATAATGCACCAGTAAGTCGGATGTCTGAAGCGATCTCTTCGCTTCCCGAAACGCCCTTTCTTGGGGTTCCGACCAGGTCCAGTCTGAATCCTTGTGGAGCAGATCATACAAAGGCGCCAATATGGTCGCGTTGTTTGGTACAAATCGTGCATAATAATTAATGAGCCCTAGAAAGGAGCGAAGTTGCTCGACATTGTCTGGTGCCGGAGCTCCAGTGATTGCGATCATTTTTTTTCTTGGGGGTGTAGCCCCTCCGCGTCCAGAAGAGACCCAGGAATTCGACCTTAGTTTGGAAAAATTGGCATTTTTCGAGGCGCAATTTCAGTCCATTAACTCGCAAGATGGTCAAGACGTCATTCAGGCATGTCAGGTGGTCGAATTCGGTCTTGCCACCTAAGAGTATGTCGTCTTGGAACGGCGAAACGTATGCTTGATTCTGGAAAAGTGTCTCCATATGGCGTTGAAAAATTGCCGATGAGGATGAAATACCCTGAGGCAACCGTCTATATCGAAATAAGCCCTTTGACGTGTTGATAACTGTAAAGGATGTAGAGGCGTCATCCAATTCTAACTGGTTATATGCCTCTCGGAGATCAATCCGTGAGAAGTACCGGCATCCAACAAGTCTGGAAAAAATCAACTCCGCTCTCGGGAGAGGGTAGATTTCGGTGTCTAGGTTAGGGTTGACCGTCGTCTTAAAGTTACCACATATGCGTATTGAGTTCCTTTTTGTTGGTAACTCCTTCCCTTTGGCATCCACATCCGATTTCTGGACCTTCTGAAACCGGCACGATCGGCGAGGCGTAGTCGGAGAAAGCTACCGGCTCCAGAATTCCAACGTCGACCATACGTTGGAGTTCGTCCTCTACGTCTTCCTTGAGCGCGTAAGGAACTGTCCTTGCTTTGCAAAACCTTGGTTGGGCGTTTTCTTTCAGATGAAGATGAACCTTCACATCTTTTAGTTTGCTTAATCCTGGCGTAAAAAGATCTTCATTGGACCTCAAGATTTATTGCAGTTGAGGGTTAGTTCCAGTCTCCTGAGATATCTTGTTTACTTGAGATTGGTAGATGGAGGGCATGATGTTCAATGTTGAAAATAGCCATGTGTGCCCACATAAATTAGGGCCTGGGCCTCGGACTATGAGTGCTGGTAGGTGTGCTGTGACGTTCCTATACCTGGCGTTGACCTTGGCTTGACCTACTATGTGTAGGCTATGACCTGTGTAAGCTTGCGGTGGCGCTTTCGTATACGGCTCAATAGCGAAATGGTAACGCAACTTGTGGTACCATTCTTCGGTAATCATGGCGTGGCCTGAGCCGTTGTCCAAGTCGAATGGGACCGCGGTATCATTTACTTCAAGTTGAATGACTTCCGGGGGTGGGACGACCGCATCGTCCTTACGTTCCGTTATCTGGATCTCTTTCACATTATATACCGGGAAGTCGTATTCCGTAACAGGTGATTCTGACCTTTGACTAAACGGCCGTTCATTTTCTATCGTGTGATGAGTCGATTCGGGAGGCGATTCGGCTAGGTGATGATTTCTGTTCCCATTCGTGCGCTTCCTTCTGTGTCTAGGTGTCTTGGAAGTTGTTGTTTTAGATTGTAAGCAGGCTGCTCCCAGATGTCCTTTTTTGTTACCTTCATGTAAGGGCATTCTGTTGCCTTATGACCTTGTTTAGCACATCTCATGCAGGTATCTGCCGGAGGAATAAATCTGCCAGATTGGAAACTTCCCTGTGGGCCCGACGAACGTTGTGGTTGATTCGAGCGTTGTTGTGACCAGTTCTTTTGGTGCTGAGCCGAGATTGCGTGAACCGTCGGAGGTGTGCCGCCTGATTGTCCCTGCTGGGTTTTGACGTCATGTACGTTCTTCGCTGAGTTTTCGATTGCCTGTATTGACTTTACAGCTTTGGCCAAGGTGATTGTTGGATCGGCTTGGCAATCCGCGAAGAGGCGTTGTTGCATAGTGTCATCGCTGATGCCTCGAATTAATTGTTCGAGTAATCGTTCGTCTAATTGTGCTCCCTCAAACTCACAGTAACAAGTTAAACGGCGCAGTTCCGAAAGATAGACAGATATGGACTCACCATGCTTGCGATGGCGGTTGGTGAAACTGAATCTCTCCACATATTTAGACGGTGTGGGGTTGAAATGGGCATTCAAATGTTCCATAAGATTGTCGTATGATTCCTCCGATATATCGGCGGGGAAAACAAGGCTTGTTAATAGTGCAAATTCCTCGGGTTCCAGTACCGTCAGTAGAAAAGAAGCTTTTTTAGCCACATCAGTTACATCGTGTACGTGAAAGTGGGCCTTAAGTCTCCGAGCATACTGTTTCCATGATTCTCTGGTTGAGTCAAAAGATGATAATTTACCAATCGGTGCCATATTCCTAGCTTGTGTAACGGGTGGAATTGGTTGAATCTACGTGGCCATGTAAGAATGGGTCTTGGGTGTAGACTGATTTTCGAATTTGTATTAGCTTCTTTTCGAATTTGTATTAGCTTCTTCTTCTTCTTCTAGAAGGTTGAAGAATGATTCTTGATTCTAAAAGGTTCTACCTTTCATCCTCTTCTAGTATGAAGGCTGTGTTAAGAGAGTGTTCCTTGCTCTAACGTGAATTACAAACGCCTCGTGTAGATTCGGGCCTTGGACTTCTGATGCCGACCGTTCTTCTAAAACTTTCGGGCGGGTGTTTTAACGCTCCTCACGTGGATGGAAGAATCCGTTTAAATCACGCATCCCATCTCCGTCGCCATTTGTTGTGTTTGTTCCATGTAGTTATACGTTAATTATAAAGTGGACTAACCAACTAGTTAAAGTAATTAGAAAAGGTTCAGTTTATTTGTATACGTGTTTACAGTGCGAGCCCCAGCTCAGAAGTGAGAATATTCTTCTCTCACTCTATGTTCTACCCTCCCATGCCCCTGGCGCCCTCTAGTGGCGTGTTTGATTGTTAACAGATTCATAATTGAATAAGGATCGATAGAATTCACGTAGTTTCCGATTCTCACGAGGTGATTTGTGAAACCAAATACGGTTTATTTTATGCCATACACGCAATTCGATACATCAGACTGTGGTACGTATAGCTCTTTCATTTTACTGGATTTAATAATTATTTTTTCTTTTTCACTGTGGTTATATAAATGAACGAATCGGTTGAAGTACTATAAAAAATATTTTTACCAATTTTGTGTCGGTTATGTTGTTGATTTTTAACCCGACATACTATTGTTTGATTTTCTGCCTTTATTGCTTTTTTAATGTAAAAATGTTTCGCTCTTTATTTATTAGGATGACTGAAAAAGTTTTACATTATTTTAGACGAATATTTTAGCGAAATCATTTAAAAAGAGCATTTTCTAAACCAGGAATACATAGATTTCGTCAACTTGGAATCTTTAAGACGACATGGAACCCATGCTAATAACTGATGATTGAATGTAAGGGGAAGGGATTAAAACTTTGTTAAACCGCCCGTGTCTCCTTCCTCGCGTTTCATTGGCTGTTCACGTGTATAGAAACAAAACAGAAGTTTATAAAACCACAGGAAAAAAACGACACCTAATCAACCAAACATAAAAATAAATCCTCCTCTCGCAATGACTCTAAATAACTCTATACGCTTATACAAAAAACTTCTCCTGTTATCGATAAATATATGGCCATTAAAACAAAAAGTAATAATAAAAGTAAAATTAGAGCTCAAACAAAGAAAGTTACACATTTACTTAAGGCGAACCCCAACTTCAACTCCATAAATTAAAATTTGAAAAATATATACAACCATTATTACTCATTCAGCACCCGCAAAGAGAATTTGTTTACATTAGGGTTTGGCGCTCGTAGGTCGGGGAATCACGGGGCTGGTCGCTAGATATGTCAATATCACGTGGTTTTAAAGTGCAAATACATTATGCACGACGTCTACTCCTCCTCCCCTTTAATTCAAACAAAAAGACCCAGAACATGGCCTGTTAAAGATTCGAAGCGGAAGTAATCTATGTATTCATGTCTAAACTTATAGTACCTGTCAAGTGGTGAAGAAGTATTTTTTTTCAAGATTGTGTACCATATGATACAATCATAAACTACGTTGATTGTGTGTTGCGGTACGCTACAATTTGGTCTCGCCGATTTGGTCTTGGGACAAATGGGTCCCGGAACAAATTGACCCGGTACAATTGGGTCTCGGGACAAATTTGTCCCGGTACAATTGGGTCTCGGGACAAATTGGTCTCTAGACACGAAAGTCTCGTTTAAAAAAAATATCACCCCTGCAGCATTTTTTAACCAGCCAAATTTAACCGAACCACACCAAACCTTACCAACACGAACAATTTATTAGCAATAATAGAAATATTTTGGAAAAGGTGGCAGCTAATTAATAGGAGAATATTTTGGAAAAGGTGGCAGCTAATTAATAGTGGAATATTTTGAAAAGTGGCAGCTATTTAATAGGAGAATATTTTGGAAAAGGTGGCAGCTAATTAATAGGAGAATATTTTGGAAAAGGTGGCAGCTAATTAATAGCAGAATATTTTGAAAAAACAGCAGCTAATTAATAGGAGAATATTTTGGAAAAGGTGGCAGCTAATTAATAGGAGAATATTTAGGAAAAGGTGGCATCAAATTAATAGGAGAATATTTTGGAAATTGTGGCAACGCATAATTGGGACAATGTTTTTGGAAAAGGTGGCATCGAATTTATGGAACAATTGTTTTGGAAAACAAATTTGGTAACCCAAATAATCACGAGACCAAACCGTCCCGAGACTAAATAATCACGATACCAAATAGTCACGAGACCGTAAAATCACGAGACCAAATAGTAACGAGACCAAAAAATTACGAGACCAAATGGTCCCAAGACCAAATCGGTGAGACCAATTAGTCCCGCGACCATATCAGCAAGACCAAAATGGCGAGACCAATTCAGCGAGACCAAAATGGCGAGACCAATTCAGCGAGACCAAAATGGCGAGACCAATTCAGCGAGACCAAAATGGCGAGACCATATTTTCCTATTCCGGTGTGTTGACATACTTTATAACAAGTTGGGAAAACCAAAATATTACCTCTCCGAGTCAAGAGGTGTACTACTACAAACTTATTTACCTAGATATGGAATTATTTCACTTTTTTGAGGTAAAAATTTACGAAATATTGAAGCAGTATTCCAAACATAGCGAATGTACAGTAAAGCAGACGACATTTTACATCCAATAAGGATAAATCTTGGACACATGGAAATCAGTCAATGGGGAAAAGAACAGGAAATGAAGTCTACGCTTCAGCTGATTACCCTATATTCTGATATCTACATTCACAACTGGTTTGCAGTGTAAACACTTTCGTCTCGTCTCACCTCAACAATATTCTTAGTTTGCCAACATGAATGTTAACGTTAAATAACACCAAAGCTAAATTGTAGCTAGACGCACTAATAGTCAATGCGCACCATAAAGAGAATAATAAGTCTGTCTGTAGCTACTACCCGTTTACCATTAACTCCTTTACTAATCTAATTGCCAACATGATCTTTTCTTCCATTACAAAATCTTTACCTGATTATTTAAGAGTGTATTTAACTTTCGGCTCACTCTGAACCGTTGATGTCTCTGCATTTCAGACACGAAAATCAAAGCCAAAAGTTTAATTCACCTCAGGCCTCAATTATTTACTCTTTGTTTCACTAAACCTATTGCGGATAATACTTGTTATACCCGCCGGAGTCTAGGTCTTAGTTTTCTTCATGAAACCACTAAACCCAGGATTATTCTATATACAGATGTAGTATAGCTTAAGCAATATATAAACAGCCATTTCAAATAACAATATTAAAAAAAAATCTTTGGAATATCAAAATGAAACAGAGCTTTAAAGCTACAAAATTACTAAATGCATCATAATTACCAAACATACTTCCACATATTCACTTTATATTATGGTAAAAAAGGGAATATTAAGGTTCTGTATGATTTCTTAACACATCAACACAAGGCTAACTGCTAACGCGACGCACTAGTGTAACAATGGACGGACACACACAGACAAAAACATAGACTGCTTTTTAACAATTTCCGTATTAATTTTGAGTTGAGAAACAAGATTATCTTAAATATTAAAATAAATATAATTAATATTAAATATTTTCTTCGTCAGTTGTTTGCCTTATTGAGCGTTACATCGTTTTGATAAAGAACAATTAAACATTCTTGAGAGATTTGACTAATATTGGCGTTTGAAATGAGGCATACGCCGGTTGCTTCGCCTTACCCAAATAGGTAGTATATAAGGGTGTCGAACTACACTTTAAAGCAAGAACAACCGCAATTGCGAAAACCTTTGGTGGACAACCCACCCTAGGGAGGCTAGACGTTTCTCGTAACCCTAGCTGATCGCTGCGAATGTCTTAAACCAAACGATGACGATGGAGTTAGAAGCCAATGAGACAGATTGGTGTCTATGTGGAATAGACGGAAGACCAGTAGATGGTGGTGTTTAGAACCCAGTATGTACAGACAGGTGTCCAAGTGGGATGGACCAAGACCAGAAGATGGTGGTGATTAGAAGCCAGCATGAACAGACTGGTGTCCAAGTGGAATGGACGAAGACCAGAAGATGGTGGTGATTAGAAGCCAGTGTATACAGACTGGTGTCCATGTGGGATGGACGAAGACAGAGAGATGGTGGTGATTAGAAGCCAGTAAGTACAAACTGGTGTCCGTGTGGGATGGACAAAGACCAGAAAATGGTGGTGTGAAAACTCAAGTAGAGGAGCCATTTCCGTGACTGTGAAAGCAGTTCGGAAATGGTGAACACGTTTGCTCCGATTTGGAAACTGCGAACGCGGTCACGTGGGTGTAATAACAGACACACACACAAACAGACACACACACACACAGACAGACAGACACACACGATCGTTACAGAACCTCTCCGTGACATACGTCACTCGGAGAGGTAAAAAGCGGAGAAACGTTGGTGAATTATCAATTTTTTACGTTCCTTCCTATCTACAGTTTTTGGTGAATATTTCTCTTACGATTAGAAAAAATGACGCTGCTTATACTTTCAAAAAAATTATAAAGGTCGCGCACGTATGACTTCTTACTAAAATATTCTTAGGGTCCTGGAGTTAAAAAGAAATAAATTAATGACTTTCCTTTTTTCCAGGTACACGTGAGTCGTGTACTGAATTATTATTGCAGTTAAAAAATCATTACTGTAACAAGAGAAGTTCGCCATTTTCTCATACGATATTCCTCGCATGACGGAAAAAGTGGAATAATGAGAGCAGAATTATAGATTTTCTTAATTAACACTCAACACGTTATATTAATTTGAACGGTTAAGTACTAGATGGGTACAAAACGACGAAGTATTCCATAATTTCTTTTAGTAAAGGTATCGCGTCAGTAAGAACAAATAGATCTTAAAATTTAGCTTATATAAAATATAAAGTTTGAGTTTTATATCTAAGAGAATTATTTATATTGAAACAATTATTCTCTCACAAGGTAAGAAAGTCTAGATTTCTCCAAATTCACATAAAAAAGGTAAATAGTAAATATTCGAATTTTATTAATATATGTGTAATTTGACTGAAGCTTCGAAATGAAAACGTTCTACGCCATAAAATTTTATATCCTTTCTCGAAGAATCGCATTGCAAATCATTAAATATTTACCCCTTTACCATAATAATATAATTAGAACTTCATTCAATATGTTACAATAAATGTGTAGAAATTGCTAGTAACTAATATCATAAGAAAGTAATATATAGCTCCATAGGGAGCTATATAGTATTTTCTTATGCTAATATCCAACTATTTGGTGAGAAACCGCCGCTAGAGTTGATTTATTAGTATCTGAGATAAATATTAAGAACTTGTTTTAATAAAGAAAGAATAGCTTTATCAACTCGACGACAATGTATTATAAGGGATAGATTTATTTTTTTAAGAAGGAATGGACAAGGTTTGGCCTTTACTTCAGTCCGACTCATAGCCGAGTATAGAGCCCCTTCCTTCAACACGTAATCTATCCCTGGTATTATGTAACTAGTGAAATTAGTTGACGATGTAATGACAGTTTGGTCGAAAAGTGACTTTAGACAATGGTAGGTTCACATT
This sequence comes from Phalangium opilio, assembly GCA_019434445.1. Taxonomy (NCBI): domain Eukaryota; kingdom Metazoa; phylum Arthropoda; class Arachnida; order Opiliones; family Phalangiidae; genus Phalangium; species Phalangium opilio. Next base: position 38,369 of record JAEQBA010002014.1, on the reverse strand, counting down.
GTATCGAGTGGCCTTTCGGCTACCATGATTTATATATTTTGATATTTCTATTTACAAACTCGTTTAAATATAGTCTTTTTTGCTCATGGATAGTGTAGCTTTTGCTTTTCATTAGTGAAATAAGCTTTAGAATCGCTTGATTAGTTACGGAGATGGAGGTCGCCCAAAACGGCACATTTTTGTTCGCCACCCTCAAAAAATAGATAGCTTAAAACGGCACACTTTCCGACAACCAAAAACGGCACACTTTGAAAAATAAAATAAAATTTTTAATTGGTCTTGGATTATGGTTTACAATTTAAAACCTTTAAACCTGTGTCCTAGCACTTTAATATATTCTTGTACATCGATTTCCCTATTTTTTAGCAATAAATATTTTTCTTCGAGAAAAGCTTCTCTCTCTCGGTCTCTTTTTCTTTTAATTTTTTTAGCGCCACTTATTTTTTCTTTTTTCTTTAAGTCTGTCGTTATCTGAATCTCTATTAAAACTGTAATTAAAAGCAAAACGTTTGGATGTGACTTATAAAATTCTTTGCTTAGCTGGAGATGGTAATTTTCGGCCCCATTTGTAGTTCTTGGGTTGCCGTCTGGAGTTGATGCCCACAATGAAGGCGTAAAATGCTCTGTCTCTATGTAATGCTCTAAAACGTAATCTGAAAATTCTTTTGATCGCAATCAATGCTTCAGATATTGAAGTAGGTATTCTTGGTATAAGCTTTCGTCTTTCCCTGTACACCGACTTTCTTACGCTCGACATATCACTGGCCACCAAATCCGAATTATTGTCATAAATTTGAACCTCTCTCCGTATTAGTTTCGAAGGCTGGACAGAAAAGTCTTCAACAGCTTTCCTTTTGCAGTTAACACGAAGCTCTTGTCGCTGTAGGTCATTTGTCTTTAATTTGTCATGAGCATGGTCCATGTTGTTGTTACCTTTTATTATTGATTTGTTAACGTCGGTTGTAATAGTTACGTTACAGTTCTTAAATGTGCATCGCCATACAATATCGCTACTTTTCTTTAGTGTGCGGAACAACTTAAATTTAAATTGGTCAAATATTAAGCACTGGCCACCCTTATTACTAGCAATTAATTTGAAGTCCATTTTTCTAGTCTATCGGCTTACAACTTGTCCAAATGAGGCTATAAAAATATGACGTTTTGGGCTACAGTAAACAATCAGATTTCAGAAAACCTACGAAAAAAATGTGCCGTTTTTGGTTACAAAAAATGTGCCATTTTAGGCCAACATTTTTTAATAATGTGCCGTTTTGGGAAACCTCGACGGAGATTACCCTCAACATACAACAAATTTCACCTCTTTATAATATTAGTATAGTTTATGGTATACGCAAATAAGTTCGTGGATATTGGATTGATTACGCAGACAAAGAACGGAAACTA